>RCUC01124641.1:0-91832 GCA_003697995.1 Taxidea taxus jeffersonii | reverse complement strand
CAATTATTAGCCACGACCCAAGTGAAATACACAGTAGGGAAATCTGAAGAGGTCAGAAATTGAAATTTCAAAGAAAAAGAAAAAAAGAGGGAGGGGGGAGAATATAATCCACCAGGTGGACAAATAACAGTTGATCCACTTGGTCCTTGTTTGTATTTTGCTCTACTTGTTAGAAAGACTAAATCTTAAAATTGTAAAGAAAGTAAAACTTACATACACACAAAAGAAAACTGAATACAGTGAAAGGAAGCCAGTAATGAAGAATATAGCTATAAAATGTAAATGTAAATGTAAAAATGAAAGTTAAAAAAAGACTTTAAAGTTTCTAAACAACGAAGGAAACAATCAACAAAACTAAAAGACAACCCTTAGAATGGAAGAAGATATTTACAAATGACATTACAGATAAAGGGCTAGTGTCCAAGGTCTATAAAGGACTTCTCAAACTCAACACCCAAAAAATAAATAATCCAATCAAGAAATGGGCAGAAGACATGGACAGACATTTCTCTAAAGAAGATACACAAATGGCCAGTGGACAATGAAAAAGTGCTCCACATTACTTGTCATCAGGGAAATACAAATCAAAACCACAATGAGACACCACCTTACACCAGTCAGGATGGCTAAAATTAACAAGACAGGAAACAATAAATGTTGGTGAGGATGTGGAGATGGGGAAACCTGCTCACACTGTTGGTGGGAATGCAAGCTGATACAGCCACACTGAAAAACACTATGGTGGTTTCTCCAGAGGTTAAAAATAGAACTACCTTATGATTCAACAATGCACTACTAATATTTACCCCCAAGATACAAATGTAGTGACCTGAAGGGTCAATTTTTAGTGATACAGATTGTGGTGACCCCAATATTCATACGAGTAATGTCCACAATAACCAAATTGTGTAAAGAGCTGAGATGTCCATCAATAGATGAATCAATAAAGAAGATGTGGTATATGTGTTTGTATACATATACACAGGAATATTACTTAGATATCAGAAAGGATGAAATCTTACCACTTACATTGACATAGCTTGAACTTGAAAGAAATAAGTCCATCAGAGAAACACGATTATCATATGGTTTTACTTGTATATGGAATATAAGAAAAAGGAGTAAGGAAAGGAGGCGTAACTGAAAGGAAAGTCATCAGAAAAGGAGAAAAACCATGAGATACTCTAAACTACAGGAAACAAACTGAGGGTTCCTGTAGGGAAATTGAGGGGGGGATGGAGTAATTGGTTAATGGGGATTAAGGAGGGCGCATGATGTGATGAGCAGTGGGTGTTACAGGCAACTGATGAATAATTGAACACTACATCTGAAACTAATGATGTATTATATATTGGCTAATTGAATTTAATAAAAAAAAAGAAAAGACTGTGTATTCCACTGCTTTGGGATGAAATGCTCTTGATATATCTGTTAAATCCATCTGGTCCAGGCTGGCATACAAAGCTTCTGTTTCCTTGTTGGTCTTCTCTAGATTGTTTGCCTGTTGCTGAATAGGGTGTTAAGGTCCCCTATTATTATTGTATTATTATCAATGGGTTTCTTTAAGCTTTTTATTAATTGATTTATATATTTGTGTGTTCCCAAGGTACAGACAAAAATATTAACAATTATTAAATCTTCTTGTTGGATCCATCCCTGTATATTAATATAGTGTCTTTCTTCATCTCTTATTGCAGTCTTTGTTTTAAAATCTAATTTGTCTGATGTAAGGATGGTTACTCCAGCTTGTTTTGATATCCATCAGTATGGTAGATGGTTCTCCCTTCTTTCACCTTCAATCTGAAGGTGACTTTGGGTCTAAAATAAATCTCTTGTAAGGAGCATATTGACGGACCTTGTTTTTTACTCATTCTGATACCCTATGTCTTTTCATTGGAATCTTTAGTCTATTTAGATTTGGGGTAATTATTGAAAGATATGAATTTAGTGCCATTGTATGAAATGTAAAGTTACACTTCCTGTAGATTGTCTCCATGCCCTCTTGGTCTTAGTTACTATTTTGTCTCTGCTCAATTGATCCCCTTGAATATTTCTTGCACTGTGATTTAGTGTTTATAAATTCCTTTAGTTTTTGTTTGTCTTAGAACTTCTTTTTCTCATTCTATTGTGAATGACAGCTTTGCTGGATAAAGTATTCTTGCATGCATATTTTTCCCATCTCACATGTTGCGTATATCGATGGCAGTCCTTTCTGGCCTGCCAGGTCTGTGTGGAGAGATCTGATGCCAGCCTTATATGTATATTTTTGTAGGTTAAGGACTTCTTATCCTAAACTGTTTTCATTTTCTCTTTATTATTGTAATTTGCAAGTATCACTATAATATGTTGTGGTGTTGACCTATTTGTGTTGATTTTGATGGGTGTTTTCTGTTCCCCTTGTGTTGAATGCCTATTTCCTTCCCCAGACTAGGGAAGTTCTCAGTTGTAATTTATTCAAAGTAATCCTTTTGTCCCTGTCCACATTTTTCTTCTGGGACTCCTGTAATGGGAATATTTCACTTTAGGGAATTGGTGAGTTCCCTAAGTCTACTTTTCTAGTTTTCTTTCCCTTTCTTTTCAACTTCTTTATTTTCCATAATTTTATCTTCTACATCACAGATTCATTCCTATGCTTTGTTCATCCTCCTTTTTTATAGCCTCCACTTGGGCCTCATCTTGGTCGCAGCATTTTAAATTTCAACCTGACTAGCTTTTAGTTCTTTTATCTCTATAGTAAGGGATTCTTTAGTATCTTATATGCTTTTTTCAAGCCCAGCTAGTATCCGTATAATTGTTTTAAATTCTATTTGAGATACCTTACTTATATCAGTATTGATTAAATCCCTGACTACTAGTACTAGCTCCTGTTCTTTCTTTTGGGGCGAATTTTTCCATCTTGTCATCTTGTCCAGAAAAGAAAAGAAGAAAGAAAAAGACAGAAACAACAAAACAACTATAATACAAACTGCAAAAACAAACAAACAAAACCTAGATCCTGGGTGTGTTTTGGTCTGCTTGTTAAAAGAAACTAGGTCACAAAATAAGAAAACAAGAATATATATATATATACACACACACACACACACACACACACAGGAAAGAAACAAAATATACATAAACTATATATAAAGGCAAAAGTTTTAAAATAAATTAAAAAGAATTTTAAAAATAAGAAAATTCACTGAAAGAGAATAATAAAAACCTGGAGAATAAAAGTATAAAGCATGTTAAATATTATTGTCCCCTAGAGATGAAACTTTTCAGTTCTCTGTGATCAGTAAACTTGGCGTGAGCAAATTTTTTTGTGCTTGTCTTCTGGGGGAGGAGCTTGTTGCACTCATTCTCAGGTGGACCTGCCCTAATGGAAAGCCTTTAGTATGCAGGAAGGCAGGACTTGTTCTAAGAGGCTCTGGACTTCATTAGGGGTGTTGTTTTGCTTCCTGAAGGATTTCATCACTGATGGGTGAGATGAATAGGGAAGTTCCCTCCCTCTAACCCCAAGCTGAGAATTCTTGCCCTCCCACTCTTCAGTGAGACCTCACAGAAAAGCAATCAAACACTCTTGTCTCTCCAGTTTATGTCAGAACTCTATGTTCATCCTGCCTGTGTTTGTGTTTTTGAAGATCAGGCACACAGCTAAGTTACAAAGCTCCAAATTTTAGGGACTCCCATGGCAAAGACCCTTGCTCTTCCTCCTGGGGAGGGTCTCACTACACTTCCACCTTTCGTTGGATCAGTCCCAGGAAAGCAGTCATATGACTGCACAGCAGCTCACAATTTGTGGCAAAACAGAGCAGAAAGCCAGCACCTAGGTTCTTTGTTTCAGCCAGGTTTCACACTTCTATGTGTAGGAACCATGCTGCAGTTAGGAGCCACCCACTCTTCTTGTAACCCAAGGGACCCTCAGATCATGGTGTCACACCAGAGATTGTGCCCCACTTTGCCAGGTGAATACTTTAAGCCAAGCATGTCCCCCACTGTAGCAGACTTTTAAAAGTTCTAATTGTGGGAAAGGGCTAGCAATATGTCAGAGGAGTAGGAAACCTAAGTTTCATCTGGTTCCAGGAATTCGGCTAGATAGTTATCAAACCACTCTGAATACCTATGAACTCAACAGGAGATTGAGGAAAAGAATAACAGCAACTCTATGAACAAAATATTGACCTCTTTCTGGAAGGTAGAACATGTGGAGAAGTGAATCTGAGGTGATATGGGAAGATAGACCACAGAGGGAGGAGGCCTCCATCAGCTGGATACCAAAGTGATAGAGCAGCAGAGCACAAAATTGGAATACTTAGAATTCTGCTCCAGTAAGGGATGTTGCTCCAGTGGCTAAGCATGGGATGAAACCCTCATTAGGATGATGTGGTCTCAGACTCTCAGGGTCACCAAAAGACAGGGTGCCTAAGTGTGACAGAGCTCCCAGGTAGCAGAGTAGGGAAGTCGGCTGCAAAGAGTGAACCAAGGAATGGGCTCTCAGCTTGGGATTGTCATAACCATGATCCACGGCACAGTTGAGCCACTGATTTTTGAGCAGGGACCCAAAAAGCAGCAGATCCCGGGAGACTACCCTTCTTCCTCCAGGAGGAGTGGCACGGAAGCACACTGCAGGAATTTGCTGGGTTTGGAGACTCCAAACGGAGTCATGTGCCAGAGATAGAAATGCTCAGTCACAGGCCGAGTGAGCAAAGTGCAGGCAGAGACTAGGGAGACAGAAGTGTTTGAATGCTTTTCTCTGGGAGGGCTCACTGAGGTGTGGGGCACTGAACTCTTGGCTCTTTGAGGGCCAGAGATTGGGAGACTGCTATTTACACCATCTAAAGTTATATGGAAAGCCTTCAGGGAACAAAAGCTACTGAGAGGAAACAGGAGCAAATTACTTAACCTGGACCCTGGCGAAGGTGGTGCAATTCTGCCTGGGGCAAAGACATTTGAGAATCACTGCAACAAGCCCCAGCCTCCAGAAGAGCAGCAAGAACACCCAGCCAAGACCAAGTTTACTAATCAATGAGAACTGCAAAATTCCAGCACTAGGTCAATACAACACATAGAATTCAAAGCTTTTCCCCTCATGGTTCTTTAGTCTTTTGAAGTTGATTTTTAAAATTTTCTTTATTTTTTTCCTTTTCTGTTTCTTTTTTTAAATTTTTCTTCTTTCCTTTTTCAACCAACTTCTTATCAATTCCTTTTTAGAAATATTTTTAATTTTCATTTTTACCATCATATTCTATCCCTTTGTTGTATTTAACCTTATTTTTTTTTTGTGTGTGTGTATATATATATATATACATATATACATATATATATATATATATATATTTATCTTTCCTTAAAATTTTGGGATTCAGTTTCTCCTAACAGACCAAAATATACTCTAACTCTAGTGTATGGCTTTGTTCTATTCACCTGCCTGATCACATTCTCTCCTATTTTTCTTTTTTAACTTTTTCTTCTTTCTTTTTCAAACATTTTATCAATTCCTTTTTTTTTTTTTTAAAGATTTTATTTATTTATTTGTTAGAGAGAGAGCGAGCACAGGCAGACAGAGTGGCAGGCAGAGGCAGAGGGAGAAGCAGGTTCCCTGCCAAGCAAGGAGCCCGATATGGGACTCGATCCCAGGACGCTGGGATCATGACCTGAGCCGAAGGCAGCTGCTTAACCAACTGAGCCACCCAGGCGTCCCTATCAATTCCTTTTTAAAAAAATTTTAAATTTTCATTTTTAAGTCATACTCAATCCCTTCATTGTTTTTACCCTCATTTTTGCATATATATAACTTTCTTTCTTTACTTTCTTCTACCAGACCTAAATACACCCAAAATCAGGTGTGTGGCTCTGTTCTATTCACCAGCCTTATCATATTCTTATCCATTCCCCAGTTTTGGGTCTCTTCTGATTTGTCCAGTGTATATTTTACTGAGGACATTGTTACATTTTTAGCATTTTGTTCTCTCATTCACCTATTCTTCTCTGGACAAAATGACAAAACGGAAAATCTCACCACAAAAAAGAAAGAAAGGAAGGAAGGAAGGAAAGAAGAAAGAAAGAATGAACAAGAGGCATTACCAACTGCCAGGGACTTAATCAACATGGACATTAGTGAGATGTCAGAACTACTGTTCAGAATGATGATTATAAAGATACTAGCTGTGCTTGAAAAAAGCATAGAAGGTACTAAAGAATCCCTTTCTAACTAAAATTTAGAACTAAATTTTAACTAAACTAAACTAAACTTTAAGAACTAAACTTTAACCAAGTCAAAATCAAAAAGGCTATTAATGAGGTGCAATTTTTTAAAAAATGGAAGCTCTAACTGCTAGGATAAATGAAGCAGAAGAGAGAGTTAGTGATATAGAAGAGCAAATGATGGAGAATAAAGAAGCTGAGAAAGAGAGAGACAAATAACTACTGGATCATGTGGGGATAATTCGAGGAATAAGTGATGCCATAAAGCAAAAAAGCAATATTAGAATAATTGGGATCCCAGAAGAAGAAGAAAGAGAGAGGGGACAGATGGTATATTGGAGCAAATTATAGCAGAGAACTTCCTTAATTTGGGGATGGAAACAGACAACTAAATCCAGGAGATACAGAGAACACTCCCTCAGACTCAATTAAAAAGGGTCAACAACCCAACATCCAAGAGTAAAACTTGCAAATATCAGAGACAAGAGAAAATCCTGAAAGCAACTTGGGACAAGAGGTCTATAACATACAATGGTAGAAATATTAGATTGGCAGCAGACCTATACACAGAGACCTGGCAGGCCAGAAAGGACTGACATGATATAATCAGAGCACTAAATGAGAAAACTATGCAGCTGAGAATACTATATCCAGCTAGTATTCTAGCTGTCACTGAAAACAGAAGGAGAGATAAAAAGCTTCCAGGACAAACAAAAATTAAAAGAATTTGTGATCACCAAACCAGCCCTACAAGAAATATTGAAAGGGGTCCTCTAAGCAAAGAGAGAGCCTAAAAGTAACATAGACCAGAAAGGAACAGAGACAATATACAGTAACCATCACCCTACAGGCACTACAATGGCACTAAATTCATATCTTTCAATAGCTACCCTGGATGTAAATGGGCCAAATGCCCCAATCAAAAGACACAGTGTATCAGATTGCATAAAAAAACAAGACCCATCTATATGCTGCCTGCAAGAGACTTATTTTAGACCCAGAGACACCTCCAAATTTAAAGTGAGGGGCTGGGAAACCATTTACCATGCTATTGGAAATCAAAGGACAGTTGGGGTGGCAATTCTTATATCAGACAAATTAGATTTTAAGCCAAAGACTGTAATAAAAGATGAGGAAAGACACTATGTCATACTGAAAGTGTCTATCCAAAAAGAAGATCTAACAATTATAAATATTTATATCCCTAACATGGAGGCAGACAATTATTTAAGCCAATTATTATCAAAATCAAAGAAACACATCAACAATAATACAATAATAGCAGGGGACTTTAATAGTACCCTCACTGAAATGGACAGATCATCTAAAAAAAGAGCAAGGAAATAAGAGCTTTAAATGACACACTCAACCAGATGGACTTCACGAATATATTCAGAACATTCCACCCCAAAGCAACAGAATACACATTCATCTCTAGTACACATAGAACATTATCCAGAATAGATCATATCCTGGGTCACAAATCAGGTTTCAACTGGTACCAAAAGGTTGGGATCATTCCTTCATATTTTCAGACCACAGTGTTTTGAAACTCAAAACCAATCAGAAGTTGGAAAGTTGGACAGATGTCAAATACATGGAGGCTAAAGAACATCCTACTAAAAAATGAATGGGTCAACCAGGAAATTAAAGAAGAATTTTAAAAATTCATAGAAACAAATGAAAATGAAAACACAACTGTTCAAAATCTTTGGGCTGTAGCAAAGGTGGTCCTAAGAGGGAATTATATAGCAATACAAACATTTTTCAAGAAACAAGAAAAAAAGAATAGCAAATAAAGCCTAAGCCCAGCAGGAGAGAAATAATAAAAATCAGAGTAAAAATCAATGAAACAGAAACAAAAAGAACAGTAGAAATAATCAACAAAACTAGGAGCTGGTTCTTTGAAAAAATTAATAAGATTGATAAAGCCTTTGCCAGACTTATCAAAAAGAAAAGAGAAATTACCCAAATTAATAAAATCATGAATGAAAGAGGAGAGACCACAACCAACACCAAAGAAATACAAACAATTTTAAGAACATATTACAAGCAACTATAGTCCAGCAAATTTGACAATCTGAAGAAATGGATGCATTCCTAGAGACAGATAAACTACCAAAACTGAACTGGGAAGAAATAGAAAATCTGAACAGACCCACAACCAGCAAGGATATTGAAGCAGTAATCAAAAATCTCCCAACAAACAAGAGCCCAGGGCCAGACGGCTTCCCAGGGGAATTCTACCAAGCATTTGAAGAATTAATACCTATTTTTTTCTGAAACTATTCCAAAAAATAGAAAGGGAAGGAAAATTTCCAAACTAGTTCCGTGAGGCCATTACCTTGATCCCAAAACAAAAGACCCCACCAAAAAGAATTACAGACCAATACCCCTGATGAACATGGATGCAAAAATTCTCACCAAAATACTGGCCAGTAGGATCCAACAGTATATTAAAAGGATGATTCACCACGACCAAGTGGGATTTATTCCTGATATGCAAGGTTGGCTCAACATCCACAAGTCAATGTGATACAATGCATTAATAAAATTAAGAAAGAACAAGAACCATATGATACTCTCAATAAATGCTGAAAAAGCATTTGACAAAGTATAGCATCCTTTCTTGATCAAAACTCTTCACAGTGTAGGGATAGAAGATACATATCTCAATATCATAAAAGCCACATATGAAAAACCCACGGGAAGTAGCCCTGTCAATGGAGAAAAACTGAGAGCTTCTCTGCTAAGGTCAGGAACATGGCACGGATGTCCATTATCACCACAAATATTCAACAAAGTACTAGAAGTCCTAGCCTCAGCAATCAGACAACAAGAAGAAATAAAAGGCATCCAAATCAGTAAAGAAGTCAAACTCTCACTCTTTGAAGATGATATGATACTTTATGTGGAAAACCCAAAGACTCCACTCCAAAACTGCTAGAACTCATATAGGAATTCAGTAAAATGTCAGTATATAAAATAAATTCAGAGAAATCAGTTGCATTTCTATACACCAACAGCAAAACAGAAGAAAGAGAAATTAAGGAGACAATCTCATTTACAGTTACACACAAAACCATAACATACCTAGGAATAAATCTAACCAAAGAGGCAAAGAATCTATCCTCAGAAAACTATAGGATACTCATGAAAGAAATAGAGGAAGACACAAAGAAAAGGAGAAAACAGTTCCATGTTCATGGATTGGAAGAACAAATATTGTGAAAATGTCTATGCTACTTAGAGCAATCTATATACTTAATGTAATTCCTATCAAAATACCATCAACTTTTTATTCACAGAAATGGAAGAAATAATTCTAAAATTTGTATGGAAACAAAAAACACCCCAAATAGTCAGAGGAATGTTGAAAAAGAAAAACAAAGCTGTTGGCATTGCAAATCTAGACTCCAAGCTACTACAATGCTGTGACCATCAAGACACCATGGTACTGGCACAAAAACAGATAGATCAATGGAACAGAAACACATAGATCAATGGAACAGAATAGAGATCCCAGAAGTAGACACTCAACTCTATGATCAACTAATCTTTGACAAAGCAGGAAATAATGTCCAATGGAAAAATGACAGTCTCTTCAACAAATGGTGTTAGGAAAATTGGACATCTCCATGCAGAAGAATGAAACTGGACCATTTCTTTACACCAAACAAAAAAATAGACTCAAAATGGATGAAAGACCTCAATGTAAGACAGGAATCTATCAAAATCCTTGTGGAGAGCACAGGCAGCAATTCTTCAACCTCAGCCACAGCAACTTCTTCCTAGACACACCCCCAAAGGCAGGGGAAGCAAGGGCAAAAATGAACTATTGGGACTTCATCAAGATCAAAAGCTTTTGTACAGCAAAGGAAACAGTCAACAAAATCAAAAGACAACTGACAGAATGGGAGAATATATACACAAATGACATATCAGATAAAGAACTAGTATCCAAAATTTATAAAGAATTTATCAAACCCAACACCCAAAGAACAAATAATCCAATCAAGAAATGGGCAGAAGAAATGAACAGACATTTCTGCAAAGAAGACATCCAAATGGCCAACAGACACATGAATAAGTGCTTAATATCACTTGGCATCAAGGAAATACAAATCAAAACCACAACGAGATACCACATTACACCAGTAAGAATGACTAAAATTAACAAGTCAGGAAGTGACAGGTGTTGGCAAGGATGTGGAGAAAGGGATCCCTCTTACACTGTTGCTGGGAATGCAAGCTGGTTCAACCATTCTGGAAAAAAGTGGAGGTTCCCCAAAAAGTTGAAAATAAAGCTACCCTATGACCCAGCAATTGCAGTACTGGGTATTTACCACAAAAATAAAATGTAGTGATCCAAAGGAGCACCTGCACCCCAATGTTTGTAGCAGCAATGTCCACAATAGCCAACCTAAGGAAAGAACCTTATATGCCCAAGGACAGATGAATGCTTAAAGAAGTAGCAGTATGTGTATATATAGTGGAATATTATGCAGCCATCAAAAAATGAAATCTTGTCATTTGCAATGAATGTCATGGATGCAATGAATGACATGGTTGAAGATGGTATTATGCTAAGTGAAATAAGTCAATCAGAGAAAGAATTATATGATTAAATTATCATATAATCTCACTGATATGTAGAACTGAGAAACAGTGCAGAGGATCATAGGGAAGGGAGGAAAAAATGAGACAAGATGAAGCCAGAGAGGGAGACAAACCATAGGAGACTTTTAATCTCAGGAAAAAAATTAAGGGTTGCTGGAGGGTTAGGGGGTGGGAGGGATGGAGTGGCTGGGTGATGGACATTGGGAAGGGTATGTGCTATGATGAGAGCTGTGAATTGTGTAAGAGTGATGAATTACAGACCTGTATCCCTGAAACAATTAATACATTATATGTAAATAAAATAAATAAAAGTTCTAATTTTGTGCTCTTCTGCTTATAATGCTCTGCTGTGACCCCCTTAAGCAGGCTCCTTCCTGGCCACAATATTCTCAGCTATATAACACTGGAATCAAATCTCTGTACCCCCCACCTTCCAAACAGTGATCACTTTTCTATTTGTTTTCTCAGATGTCCACAGTTGATTTCTCAGGTGTTCAGAATGGTTTGAGAACTACCTAGTTATATTTGAGGGTAAGACAAACTTAGGGTTCCCCTACTCCTCTGCCATCTTAACTGCTCTCCAAGAGTTCTTTTAAAGTTGATTTTCATTGTTTCTGCCAGTGTGTTCATTGCTTGTATGGAGAAGTGTATTTATGGAGCTCTTCACTCCACCATTCCAATTGTAAACTTTTAATTATAGTTAATTAATGAGAGAATGGACCCGCAGATAGAATGCATTATACTTCTAAACATTTGTTGAGCAGCTCATATTTCCTGGGCACTGGGCTAGGTCATAGAGATCTAAATATGGGAAAGAAATAGGACTTACTCTCAAAACCTCAACACTCACAAAGGAAATTAACACATGGATAGGAATAAGTGAACTGAGAAAGAAATTAAGGCTTTCCTTAAGGATTAAAGGAGGGAGTCTGATCAGGGAATAAAGTGAAGGGGCTGACACAGTCACTTCCATCTACATTTTTTTCCCAGCCAGAGAATAGCTATAGGAACCTTGTGAGACTATTTATATGTTGCCACTTGCCAAGTTTTTGTATTTTTGTTTTATTCCTCTTTATTTATACCTCAGGTAAACAAAATTCTTAAAAAAGTCTAAAATATGCCTGATCAGAACAGCAGAAAAAGACCAGTAGATGCAGAAAAAGAAGCTTATTCCATTACTAGACTTAGGGGAAACAGAAACCTCAAGAATAAATAGTAGGTGGTAGCAGCTGTAGAATAAAGATAGAAGGAGGGGGAAATAATGAGCTGGATGTCCCAGGTGTCTTCAGTAGCAAATGGTGCTTAGGGATAGCACCAGAGTTTGGCCCAGGGGCATGAGGGGGAAAAGGTTTATATTGTTTCCTAATTGAGAAGCACATATGTCCTTTTAAATTCATTTTAAATTGATTTCACTTTCACAATTCAATATTGTAAAAAGGTACAGATTTCTTTTTAACAATTTGACTGAAATATTTCTTCATCATCTCAAAAAGACCAGGAAAACTTTTCCTCTGTACAAATTACATTAGGAGCATTGGAAAAATGTGTCAAAGCCATTTTAATCTAATAAACATCATCTGACAATAGTATAAGTTCTGTGAGTCTCAAGATTTCCCAGAAAAAAATTGATTTCTTTCTAAATGGAAACCAGTTCCCCCAACTATGATCTTGTTCATACCTGGAGGCTGTACTTGTGGTCTGGTACAATATGAACTCATTCTATTACCAACCTGTGGAAGTCTTAATACAAAGCTATTAAATGGAGACAGAAATGTGTAGAAGACTGACAAAGAAATGTAAATGCTAGAGATAGCAAAAATTGAGGGATAAGCATAAATTCAATAATCCTTAAGGCTGGTGTCTGTTCTGGGGTGGTGGCTTAGTCTATTCAGGCGGCTATAATAAAATACCAGAGACTGGTGGCTTATAAGCCCCAGACATTTATTTCTCACAGTTTTGGTGGTTGGGAGGCCAAGATCAGGGTACTAGCATAGTCAGCTTCTAGTGAGAGTTCTCTTTGGGGTTGCAGATGCCATCTTGCTACATTCTCACATGGTAGAAGGTAAATGAACTCTTTGGGGCTTCTTTTTTAAGGACATTAATCTCATAATTAATACGCAGAATCCTTGTAACCTAATCATCTCCCAAAGGTCCCCGCCTCTTAATACCATTACATTGGGCTTTAGTGCTCAACAAATAAATTTGGCGGGGTAGGGGCATCTTCAGAAATGATGATTTCTCTGAAATGGTTCCCTGTTCTACTGGAAAGCACATTGCAAATATTTTTATAGGCTACTTAGGTAGTCTAATATAGACAAATCCTGCCAAACCAAACTTACAGATTTTCACTTCTGTACAGTAAAACCCCACTTGTTATATTTAACTGAATAACACAAGCTGAATTAGCAAAGAGCTTGATTTATGTAATTTTCAAGATATATAGTTTTGTGCATTTCTAGTACCCTCCAGGTTTATCAGGATTTGCCTCTTCACTCAATTTTTCCTTTAAGCAAAATTCACTGTGGAGTAGGCTAAGTGATGCCATGGTGACAAACAATACCCCAAATCTTCACGATTCACACAAAGGTTCCTGCTCATTTATATCACTCACAACAATGTGCTTTCCTAGATCTGCGGGGGCTCTGCTCTGAGCTGTCATCTTTCCCACTCTGGGATGTGGGCTGATGGAACAGCCACCATCTGAAAACATCATCAGTGACTGTGACAGAGGAAAGAGTAAGAAGCAAAAATCCTCCTGGCTCTCAATCCTTCCACCTGTAACACTCATTCCTGCTTGTGTTTTGTTAGCCAGGTGAGTCACATGGATAAGCTGAATTTCAAAGAAGCTCTGGGTGTTGGAGAACAATAGCACAGCCAGCCCACCACACATGACTTCTTACACAGTCTATCCTGCGCCTCTCACAGGACAGCTGCACAACTACTGCCGGCTAGTCTTGGTTTTCCCTACATAGGTTTACAGTTTAGGGAAAATACAAACAAAAGACCTCACTATGTTGAGATTCCCAGACATACTTGGATGGGCAGAACCACAGAAAAATGCCACCATGACAGGTGGCCCAGTCCAGGGAGTTTCTTTGTCACCATGGGCCTAAGACTATCTTCCTTGCCTAAGACACTAAGTAGTTCAATCTGGGGAAAACTGTTCCACTCCCTTAGGCAGCACTAAAAGGGAGTGGAAACCCCAACACCAGTAGATAAATCAAGAAGACCTAAATCAAGGCTCTGAAATAAAACCGATTTGAAACCACAGCCTGGAAAAGTAAGCTAGGACCTATCTATTAAACCTAAACAGGGTAACTGCCTGTTAAAACTAAAGATTTTAAATAAGACTTGGAATCTCCTAACACAATAGAAAAAATGTCAAGAATAGAACAAAAAAATTACCTGCCATGTCAAAAACAAAGAACACAAATGGAATGAGAAAAAACAATCCAATGACATTAACACTGGGATGAATAATATCTGAAATTGAATAAGTTGAAATAATCTGATAAGGATTTTAAAATAGCTGCTATAAAAATGCTTCAACAATCATTAACAAATTTTCTTAGAGAAAATAAAAACAATTACAAAATCTCATCAAAGAAATATAAATTAAAAAAATAGACTCAAATAGAAATTAAAGAACTGAAAAATACAATAGCAATTAAAAAAAAAAACCTCACTGGATGGGCTCAATAATATAATGGTGATGACAGAGGACAGAATCACTGAATTTGAGGATATAATTTGCATAGTTTGGACAGGTGATCTAAACAACAGAGAGAAATGACTTTAAAAAATAAATAGAGTCTAAGAGACCTAAAAGACTGAAAAAAATCCAACATTTCTGTCATTGGAGCCCTAGAGAGAGAAGAGAGTGGGGTTCAATGAGTTCTTGAAGAAGAAATAACTAAAAACTTCCCAAATTTGATGACACACACAAACCAAAAGAAATCTGTGCCAAAGAAATTTAAAAATTCCTGAAAGAAGCTAGAGAGAAATGATACATTCATTACCTGTAGGAGGAAAATGTTCAAATGTCAATAGATTTCTCATCTAAAACCATGGGAACCAGAAGAAACTGACACACCATTTTCAATAATTGAAAGGAAAATAAATCAACCATGGATATTATGACTGGGAACACTGTCCTTAAGGAATAAAAAAGAAAAAAAGAAAGACATTTTCAGATGGAAAAAAAATTAAAGAATTTTTTGTCAGCAAATGTACTCTTAAGGACTGCCAAAAGCAATTTGTCAAGTGAAAAACGACTGATAAAAGAGGATATCTTGGAGCATCAGAAAAGAAGGGACAACAGAAATAATAGGAATGTGGGTACATACAATGGACTATCCTTTTCATGGGTTTCATAAATCAATCATGTTTGATGATTAAAACAAAATTGTTAATACCATCTGGTACTCAAGCCAACGAAATTTAAAAGAGGATAAAGTAAAAAGATCTTGGTAGACTGTAATGTCACATATTTATATTGTAATACCAAGAATGATCATGAAATAAATAAATAGATAAATAAATAACTATGCAAAGAAATATACTCAAGAACACTATAAATAAATCAAAATGGAATCCAAAGAGTAGCTCAAATAACCCAAGGAAGGCAAAAAAATAGAAACAAAAGAATAAAAACCAGAGGAAATAAACAGAAAATTAATAAAAAGGCAGACTTAAGTGTCAACATATTAATATTTACCTTCAATATAAATGGTTTAAATATAGGAATAAAAAGACATGTTGGTGCATTAGATGAAAAACATAACACTTTTAATGTTGTCTAGAAAAAACTCACTTCAGTTATATCAATATAGGTAAGTTAAATGTGTAAATTGTTCAAATGTTTCATGCATACCATGAAATACTACTCAACAATTAAAAGGAACAAATCATGGATATACACAATTACTTCAAATGATCTCAGAAGAGTTATGTTAAGTGAAAGAAAAGCTTATATGTTATGTGCTGTATGATTTCCTTTACATAACAGTTTTGAAATGACAACATTTTAGAAATGGAAAACATGATTGCCAGTGCTTAGGGGCAAGGATGTGGATAGGAGTGGGAGAAGGTGGATGTGGTTATAAAAGAGCAAAATTGGGGGGAGGGGTGCACTGGTTCTATGGATGATAAAACTTTCAGTATCCTGACTGTGGTGGATAACACACAAATCTAAAATGAGATCAAATTGTATATAACTAAATACACACACATGCATGTACATACACAAATAAGTATAAGTAAAACTGAGAAATAGGAAGTATGCATTGTATCAATGTCAGTATCCTCAGTGTTATACTGTTAAGTTCACAAAATATTACCAGTGGGAAAAACTGGGAAAGTAAATACAGGATCTTTCTGTATTATTTCTTATAGTTACATGTGAATCTATAATTATATCAGTAAATTTTTCAATTAAAAATAACTTACATATTCAGAATTGTTTTAAAACATAAATGCATAAGGGCTCCTGGTGGCTCAGTTGGTTAAGCAATTGCCTTCAGCTTGGGTTATGATCCTGAAGTCCCAGGATCAAGTCATACATTGGGAATCCCTGCTCAGCGGGGAGTCTACTTCTCCCTCTGATCCTCTTCCTCCTATTCTTCTCTCAAATAAATAAATAAAATCTTGAAAAAAAAAATATATGCATGCACAAACATACTCACACATATATTAAAACTTGCAATCTTTCCTTACTAGTGAAATAGTATTTTCCTCTTAGAAGCTCATCTACTCTTACATTGTCCCTGTCTTCTCCCCTCGGGCATCTACAAGATTTTGAACAAAGAGAAGCACTCCAGGAAACATATCTGGCTCAAGTATCTTGGCTCCTGCTTTTGTCCTTGGTTGTAGGTAGAGTGCTGATCAGGCTTTTTGGTTCTGAGTCAGCATGAGTTGGCTCATTATGAGCTTCATTGTTAACACCACAGCACTGACTAAGCCCAAATTTGGCAAGCCAAGAGAAAAAGAAAGAACAGAAAAAGGAAAGCCAAGACAGCAGGGAGGCAGGATTGAGTAACAGGGATTTAAAGCCAATGCTTCACATGGCAACAGAGATGCTTTTACAGGTCTTTCAGGGGCTGTTGTTTTCTTCCCTGGCAGCAAGAAACAACAGAAGGAATGGCACTGCATTCAGTCACATCTCTGTGATTAATTATAACCTTCTATATCGAAAGGTAGCCAATAAGGCATATATATGCCTTTTAGGACATGAAAAAGGCACAGCTTTCATCTTGGGCTACTTAAATCCTCCAGGACTCTAATAGGTTAAACCAATGACTTGGTATATGTAACTACAGCGTGAGATTGCATTACTTGCAGGAGAGTATTGGTATTATTAATCACCTTTATGATTTGTATAGTTTGTTAACATTAACAGACATTATGGATATGGGTTATTCAATCCCAAGGCCTTAATTAGTGCAACATCCTCTCCTGCAGTGTAGATATTTGCATAAGGTAAGGGAGACCTGGGCATCCCAGGGAAGCTACCACTAGAAATGCGGCTTTTCTCAGGTGGCTCTGGTTAAAACTCTTCATTGATGTAGCAAAGAACATTAGGGTTTGAAGATGACAGCTAAGAAAGAATTCTTGACACATCTTTGGCACAAAAAGGCAATTTTATTGAAACACAGGGACAAGACCGTGGGCAGAAAGAGCTGTACTGGGGAGAGGAGAGGCCCATTATATACTTCCAAGTTGGGTGGGGGCTAAGTATCTAAGGAATTTGGAAGCTAGGTTTCTGGGATCTTGAGGGGACTAGCTATTATTTGGAAATGTCACTTATTACCATCAAATAAAATCTTAGTCATGAGACCCTTCAGATGTATATCAGTGGGCTGTGCTTGGAGGATGATTGTCAACACGTATTTGGGGGGTAAAGATAAAGGAGATTTCTAAAGGAATTTGTATATGTTAACATAGACTTACAGGGTCAGAGGTGGGGGTGTGGTCAGGCTAGGATTGGCCTTTGCCCTTAGCAAAGTGTCAAGACAGAGGCAGTTGAGTCCCTAGAGGAAAGTCACTCTGCCTGTTTCAAACTTGTCAGTGGGCTCTAGGTAGCAAGTAAATTAAATAATTTTTCTTCTGCCTTTGCTTCCTACATCAATCATTACCTGTGAGGAAGGCAAAAGCAAGGAAGGGGAAAGGGGGGACATTACTGGCTCTTAAAATGGAATTTTTCCTGCCGAGGTTATGGAAGTATTCATCTCAATGCATAGTGTCATGTCTTTAAAACCTTCTGTGTTTGGGGCACCTGGGTGGCTCAGTGGGTTAAAGCCTCTGCCTTCGGCTCAGGTCATGATCCCAGGGTCCTGGGATCGAGCCCCACATTGGGCTCTCTGCTCCTCGGAGAGCCTGCTTCCTCCTCACTCTCTGCCTGCCTCTCTGCCTACTTGTGATCTATGTCTGTAAAATAAAGAAATAAAAATCTTAAAAAAAAAAAAAAAAGACCTTCTGTGTTCTTCTGGCTTTTCTTCCCCTTTTGGCCATCATTTTCACATTTACCCAGGCTGGACTCCATGGTTAGTCATTTGAAATCACTGATTTTTTTGGAACCTTAGAATTTCTGCTTTTCCAACCTATCACCGTTTTTTTTTGTCCAAGAATTTCTGGAGGAAAACAAAAACTGTGCTGTTTTGATTCTCAAATTGTGTGCTAACTATAATTTGGCCTTCAGAGGGACTGCACAGTAACCAGCCTTTTTAAAAGGTTAATCTTTTCGTCACCTTATTATGCATTATCTAAAGTGACTGCTCCAAGTATATGTCACCTTCTTCAAGCCCCCAGTGACATCTCTGCCCCCCTACATTTTTATAAAATTACCTCTCCTCCCAGTTTTGTAAAACTTTCCCTACTTTCTTTTCTTTCCATCTCATTTCATGTCTTCTTAGCTTTCCTCTTCTCTTGTTGCTTTCCTTTGCAGTCAACTCCATTTGGAAAACCATCTGTTGATATCCAGCATTATCAGTCTCTCTCCTTCTTCCACATTTTCCCTTTTCAGTGACCGCCCACATCCCCCAGATCAGGCTCCCTTGCAGCCTCCCCCCTCACATCCCTTGATTCCATAGCCCTTGCTGATAATTTTCATCTTCCTTGCTCTGGGGAACAATTGACCCTAGCATCTCTTGTCACATCAAAGCTGGTTTTTGGCCTCAATGTGTTACTCCTCTACTATTGTATTCTTACTGCACACCCCAAATTCATGAGCCTTCTTTAAACTTCTATTCTCAGGAACTTCCCCTTTTCTGTGTGAATTTTCTTTTCTTTTTTTTTTAAATTTTATTTATTTATTTGACACAGAGAGAGATCACATGCAGGCAGAGAGTCAGGCAAAGAGAGAGGGAGAAGCAGGCTCCCTGCCAAGCAGAGAGCCCAATGTGGGGCTCAATTCCAGGACCCTGAGATCATGACCTGAGACGAAGGCAGAGGCTTAATCCACTGAGCCACCCAGGTGCCCCACTGTGAATTTTCTTAGCAGATACATTACCTAGTAGAACTTCAGTCCCACTTCAGGCCTGCCTCTGGAATCGATCTCAGACTCCAGACTCTACCTTTGTTCCAGTCTCTTGTTCCTGCTTGTTTATTGGACGTCACTGTCTAAACAGCACTTTGGAAATGTAAGCCCTTAGAGTCCAAGTCAGAATTCACCACCTTTCCCCCCAACTCACTCTTCTCTGTGAATATTTTTTCTGTTCCCATCACTAAATCTAGGAGTTTTGGAACAACCTTTTCCGCATGTCCTTGAGGTAGCACTGGGTCTTCATTACACTGGCTGAGGCACCTAGCGCAAGGCCTAACACACAATAAAAGATGCTCACTGTATTTATGAATAACACTTTGTCCTCATCTGATCATCTATTGAGACTTAGAAGTGGGAACAATTTATCCCCAATAATTCATATAAACTATATAAAGGACCTGGATTGAGCTGACAGTGACACTGAAAATTGCAAGGAATAGGAAAGAAATACTAACAATTGACTTGTTTAACCTCGTCCATCTGTTCAGCATTTTGTGTGTAAAGCACATACAAGTAAGCATATACCAAACTATATTTATTTTTAATATTTAATTTATTTTTTTATGGAATAGGTATTTCATTTTAATCTCACTAGTAACCCAGTAGAATATGTATTTTTCTTCCTCATAAATAAACAAAAAGATTGATGTTGGAATAGATTGTGTAAATTGTCCCACAGAAGAAAAGTAGCAAGTTGGAATGAAAACTAATATCAATTTGCAAAGAAAGCACATATTCTTGCCATGATGTCACACCTACCATCCTACTGGTGCCTTTCTTTCTTCCTTCCTTCCTTCCTTCCTCCCTCCCTTCCTTCCTTCCTTCCTTTCTTTCTTTTAACTATATCCACTTAGCCACTGCATAGTACATCATTAGTTTTTCATGCAGTATTCAATGATTCATTAGTTTATTTCATACTTAGCCATTCTCCTAAACTAATTCTAAGCAAGTGATTCTCATGAGTTTCCTAGTCTTGTTATTTTTTTCTAAAAATTTTATTTATTTGACACAGAGAGACACAGTGAGAGAGGGAATACAAGAAAAGGGAGTGGGAGAGGGAGAAGCAGGCTTCCATTGTGTGGGGAGCCCAGTGTGGGACTTGATCCCAGGATCCCGGGATCATGACCTGAGCTGAAGGCAGATGCTTAACAACCGAGCCACCCAGGCACCCTCTAGTCTTGTTATTTAACAATGGTGACCACTTTCCGCTTTTGAATAATTATATTTTTTACCTTCATTTCTTTGGCATTACATTTCAAAAAATTCTTAAATAATAAAATAAACAACGAAGTGCCCAGATTCTCAATCTCAATGTCAGAGTGTCTCATCTGCTAAGAAAGCACCTTGAAGGGCACATAATGATTTGTTGAAGTTTTCAGTGTGTGTGTGTGTGAACATTTAAGGTATTTAGGCAGACACCAGCTTTTTTCTTAATGACTTTTTAAGTCCTCCATCCATAATAGTTAAGTCCTACCACCATCTAATAGTTATTAAGAATGATAACAATGTACATTGCATACATTATTATTCACTTGAATATTTTATTGTTATCATACAAAAAAAAAAAAAAGAACCTCTATTAGACACTGTACTCAGAAGCCAAGGTGGCATGCAGAGAGTGCTGAAGGGCAAAACTTTCAAACTCTTAAAACTTTCATTTCTAAAAGAAACCTGGAAATCACAGCACTACACAGGAAGATGGCATCTGGTAGGTACTGTAATTTTCCCTTGAGTTCGTTTATTCTTCAAAAACAGGCAAACCAAAAAGTTCATTTGTTAAGATTATCTTATAATCACAGGGTAATCAGCAATACCATCTTTCTGTACAGAGGAAGAAATTGGACATTGTTCTGAGTGAAATTGTTAAAAACAAAACTCCCCAAGAACTTTCTAGCATGAGGATAAGACACAGCAACAAATATTGCCAGGTGTATGGCTTTTTTCCTGACACAACTCAGAACATCTAGGGGTGGGGAAGGTGCAGAATGCTGAGTCAAAGATTTTCTGCTAGCTCACTTATGCATCCAGGCACAGAACCTGGAAGAAAATGGGTTATTAGTTACCTCTGACAAAACACTTTTATTTATTCACATTTTCTACATACCAGGAACTGGTCTTGGTATATTGATAATATACACTACACTAATGCAACTCCTATTCTTCGAAGTTCATAGAGAGGGACAAGATAGATTATAGATAGATAGATAGATAGATAGATGATAGATAGATATGATAGATAAATAGATGATAGGTAGATACATAATAGATGGATAGACAAACGTAAATATATAGATATAGTTTTTTCACTCAAGAAAAAGAACAGGAATTATAAGAAAGAGAGTAATAGGGAGCCTTACCTTAAATCAGGTGGGGAGGCAAGGCCTCTCTCTGATATTCAAATGGCAAGCTATGAGGAGGAAACAAGGGGACAGCATTAGGTTCCAGATGGGAATAGTGCAAGGGTCCTGAGGAAGGAAAGAGTTCTGCATATCAAAAAACTGCAAGAAAGCCCAGGAGTGCAGGACAGCAAATGAGACAGCGTAAGGAAATGTGGTGGAATAAGACATGCAGGGTTTAATATGCTGTAATAGAGGGTTAGGGTTTCGGTTAGTTGCTGGATCTTGCTTGTTTTAAGGGTAGTAAGAGTATATGTGGAGTGGTGGGGACAAACAGTGGATTGCAGAGAAATGAAAAATGAATGAGAATGAAGAAATAGTCACCTAATGTGAGCTTATTCTTCAGGAGACCTTAGCTATAAAAGAATACAGAGTAAAGAGATTGAGTGAGAATTCCCTTTTTAGTGGGGATAATTTGAGCATATTTACAGACCATGGAAAAAGCCAGGAATAAAACAAAAACAAAACATAGAAACAATGCCAAAACAAAGTCCACAGCCAGATAGCTTCCCAGGGGAATCCTACCAGACATTTAAAGAAGAATTAATACCTATTCTACTCAAACTATTCCAAAAAATAGAAATAGAAGGAAAGATTCCAAGCTCATCCTATAAGGCCAGCATTACCCTGATTCTAAAACCAAAGATTCCACTAAAAAAGAGAACTATAGACCAATATCCCTGATGAACGTGAATGCAAAAATTCTCAACAAAATACTAACAAATCAAATCCAACAGCTCATTATAAGAATCGTTCACCACAATCAAATGGATTTTTCCCCCCCTGGGATGCAGGGGTGGTTTAATATTCACAAATCAATCAAGGTAATACACCACATTAATAAAAGAAAATAACCTCATTATCTTTTCAATATATGCAGAAAAAGTATTTGACAAAGTACAATATCCATTCAGGATAAAAACCATCAACAAAATAAGTTTAGAGGGAACATATCTCAACATAATAAAGACCACATATGAAAAATACACTTCTAATATCATCCTCATTTGGGAAAAATTGAGAGCTTTTCCTCTTTGGTCAGGAACAAGACAGGGATGTCCAGTCTCACCACTCTTATTTAGCATAGTATTCGAGGTCCTAATCTTAGCAATAAGGCAATAAAAAGGGAAAAGGGCATCCAAAAAACAAAGAAGTAATATTTTCACTATTTGCAGATGACATGATACTCTATATAGAAAACACAAAAGACTCCATGAAGAGAAAAAAAAATTGTTACTACTGATGTATCAATTCAGTAAAGTCGCAGGATACACAAAGTACAGAAACCTTTTGCATTTCTATGCACCAATGATGAAGAGAGAGAAAGAGAATTCAAGGATTCAATCCTATTTATAAACCATAAGATCGCTAGGAATAAACCTAACCAAAAAGGTAAATGATCTGTACTCAGAAACTATAAAACCCTGATGAAAGAAATTGAAGATGACACAAAGAAATGGAGAAATATTCTATGCTCATGGATTGGAAAAAACAAATATTATTAAAATATCTATACTACTCAAAGCAATCTACACATTTAATGCAATTCTTATCAAAATACCAACAGCATTTTTTCACAGAGCTAGAATAAAAAACCCTAAAACTTTATGGAACCATAAAAGACCCCAAATTGCCAAAGGAATCTTGAAAAAGAAAAGCAAAGCTGTAAGCATCACAATTCCAAACCTCAAATTTATATTACAAAGCTGTAGTGATTGAGTCAGTATTGTACAGGCACAGAAATAGACACATAGATCAATGGAACAGAACAGAAATTCCAACAACAAATAAGCAACTGTATGGTAAACTAATCTTTGACAAAGCAGGAAAGAATATCCAATGGGAAAATGAGTTTTTTCAACAAATGTTGGGATAATTGGACAGCAATATTCAAAAGAATGAAACTGGACCACTTTCTTACACCATACACAAAAATAAATTAAAAATGAATAAAGGACCTAAATGTGAGACAGAAAACCATTAAAATCTTAAATGAGAACTTAGGCAGTAACCTCTTTGACATTTGTTATAGCAATTTCTTACTAGATATGTCTCCTGAGGCAAGGGGAAAAAAAAACAAAAATAAACTATTTGGACTTCATCAAAATGAGAAGATCCTGCACAATAAGGGAAACAACAAGACAGCCTACAGAACAGTAGAATATATTTGCAAATGACATATCTGATAAAGGGTTAGTGTCCAAAATGTATAAAGAACTTATCAAACTCAACATCCAAAAAACCAATAATCTAATTTAAAAATGCACAGAAGACACGAATACATATTGTTGTTACAAAGAATACATACAGTTGGCTATCCATCACATGAAAAGCTGGTCAATATCACTCAACATTAGAGAAATACAAATATAAACAACTATGAAGTATCACCTCACACCAGTACTATGTTGAATAAAAGTGGAGTGAGTTGGCATTCTAATCTTGTTCCTGACCTTAGGAAGAAAACTCTTAGTTTTCCCCATTGCGTATTATGTTCACTGTGAGGTGTTGTTTTCTGTTTTGGTTTTTTTTTTTTAAGATTTTATTTATTTATTTGATAGAGACACAGTGAGAAAGGGAATACAAGGAGAGGGAGTGGGAGACAGAGAAGCAGGCTCCCCAATGAGCAGGGAGCTCGATCCCAGGACCATGGGATCATCACCTGAGCTGAAGGCAGACGCTTAACGACTGAGCCACCCAGGCAACCCACTGTGAGGTTTACCTCTAGACCTACATTGTAGAGAGTTTTATCATAAACAGATATTTTACTTTGTCAAATGTTTCTTCTGCATTTATGGAAATGATCATATGTTTTCTACCCTTTCTCTTATTATATCATGTTGGTGGATTTGTGAATATTATACCACACTTGCATCATAGGAATAAATCCCATTTCACCATGTATTATTTTTTAATGTATTATTGGATTTGCTTATAGCATTCCATTGAGGATATTTGCATCAGAGACTTTGTCCTGTAGTTCTTTTATTGTGATGGCTTTATCTGGTTTTGGTATCAGGGTGATACGGACCTCAAAGAATGAATTTGGAAGTTTTCCTTCTTTTTCTATTTTTTGGAATAGATTGAGAAGAATAGGTATTAACTCTTCTGTAAGTGTTTGGTAGACATGGTTGGAGCTAGAGAATATTATGCTAAGCAAAATAAGTCAGAGAAAGACAAAAAATACATGAGTCCCTTCACATGTGGAATTTAAGAAACAAAACAGAAGAACACTGGGGGGTGGGGTGGGGAGTGGAGAGGAAAACCAAGAAACAGACTCTTAACTACAGAGAACAAATTGATGGTTACTGGAGGGGACATAAGTGGTGGGAGATGGATTAAATAGGTGTTGGATATTAAGGAGGGCACTTGCTGTGATGAGCACCTAGTGTCGTATGTAAGTGATAGATTAATAAATTCTACACCTGAAACTAATATTTCAGTATCCAGTTTAGACTGCATCACATTCATGGCATTTTTCTTTAAAGATTTTCTTTATTTACTTGAGATCGAGAGAGAGAGTGAGAGAGAGCATGAGAGGGGAAAAGATCAGAGGGAGAAGCAGACTCCCCATGGAGCTGGGATCCCAATGCAGGGCTTGATCCCGGTACACCAGGATCATGACCTGAGCTGAAGGCAGAGACCCAAAGAACTGAGCCACCAGGTGTTCCTCATTCATGGCATTTTTAAGGTCAGCCAAAATAGATCTCATTTCTGCCCTTAGAGATTCTATATTGTCACTAATGTTTTTTTCAAGCCAAGCTATTGACTTTACGATTGCTATCCTGAATTCTTTCTCTGACATCTTGCTTATACTCATTTCCATTCATTCTGTGGCAGAGGACGTTTTCTCTGTTTCTTTTCTTTGTTCAGAGTTCCTCCTCCTAGTCATTCTCTTGAGGGATGGTTGAGTGAATGAGCAGAGTCCAAAATATCAACCACGACCCAAGCAAAATGAACTCTAGTAAAATCCAGGATGGTCCAAAGCCACTACTGAAAAAGCAAAGATAAAATGAAACGTACCTTGCCTGGATCATGGTTGATACATTCACCTATACATCCCCTCAACCACCTCTCACCAAAATGAGGAGGAGGAGGAACACCCAACAGAGGAAAAATTCAGAGACTGTGCCCTTCGCCATAGAACTATTGGATATGGACATAAACAATATGTCAGAAAGGGAATTCAGGGTAACAACTATCCAGGCAATGGCTAGTCTGGAGAAGACCATTAGTGACAACATAGAAACTCTAAGGGTCGAAGTGAGGGCTGATATGACAGTACTAAAAAATGCTATCAATGAGATCCAACCTAATCTAAATACTCTAACAGCTAGGGTAAGTGAGGCAGAAGATCGAATTAGTGATCTAGAAGACATTCTGATAGAGAAGAAGAATCAGAAGGAGGCCTGGAACAAACAGCTTAGAAGCCATGAAAACAGAATTAGGGAAATAAGTGACGCCATGAAACATTCCAATGTCAGAATTATTGGGATCCCTGAGTGGGTGGAGAAAGAGAGAAGACTAGAAGATATAGTTGAAAAAATCCCGGATGAAAATTTCTCCAGTTTGGGGAATAGAACAAGTGTTCGTGTCCTAGGGGCAGAGGGGATACCCCCCAAGATCAACAAGGCTAGAAAGACATTCAGACACTTAATTGTGAAATTCACGAATCATAATTTTAGACAAGAGGTCTTAAGGGCAGTTAGGAGGAAGAGATTCCTTATATACACAGGGAGGACCATCAGAATAATGTCATACCTGTCCACAGAAACCTGGCAAGCCAGAAAGGACTGGCAAGACATATTCAAGGCACTAAATGAGGAAAACATGCAGCCAAGGATACTTTATCCAGCAAGGCTGACATTCAGAATGGATGGAGAGATAAAGAGCTTCCAAGACCAGCAAGGTTTAAAAGAGTGTGTGACCACCAAGCCGGCACTACAAGAAATATTAAGGGGGGTTCTACAAAAGAAGAAAGAACCCAAGAGTGACATAGAACAGAAATCTACAGAGACAATCTATAGAAACAAGGACTTCACAGGCAGCATGGTGTCAATAAAAGCTTCTCTTTCAATAATCACTCTCATGTGAATGGCCTAAATGCTCCCATAAAAAGGCACAGGGTTGCAGACTGGATAAAATGACAGGGCCTGTCCATATGCTGCCTACAAGAGACCCATTTGGAACCTGAAGATACATCCAGACTGAGAGCAAAGGGATGGAGAACCATCTTTCATGTCAATGGGCCTCAAAAGAAAGCTGGGGTAATGATTCTCATATAAGGTAAGTTCAATTTTATGCTTGAAATCAGGCAACGTGATGCCCCCTGTTTTGTTTTTGTTTTTCTTTTTCACCATTTCCTTAGCAATTCGCGGTCTCTTTTGATTCCATATAAATTTTAGGATTATTTGCTCCATCTCTTTGAGAAATGCCAGTGGAATTTTGGTCAGAATGGCACTGAAAGTATAGATTGCTCTAGTCAGTTTAGACATTATAATGATGTTTATTTTCCTGATCCATAAGCATGGAATGGTATTCCATCTTTCTGTGTCTTCTTCAATTTCTTTCATGAGTGTTCTGTAGTTCGTCAAGTACAGATCCTTTACCTCTTTGGTTAGGTTTATTCCTAGGTATCTTATGGTTCTTGGTGCTATAGTAAATGGAATCGATTCTCTAATTTCCCTTTCTGTATTTTCATTGTTAGTGTATAAGAAAGCAACTGGTTTCTGTACATTGACTTTGTATCCTGCCACATTACTGAATTGCTGTATGAGTTGTAGTAGTTTGGGGGTGGAGTCTTTTGGGTTTTCCATATAAAGTATCATGTCATCTGCGAAGAGAGAGAGATTGACTTCTTCACTGCCAATTTGAATACCTTTTATTTCTCTTTGTTGTCTGATTGCTGTTGGTAGGACTTCTAATACTATATTGAACACAAGTGCTGAGAATAGGCATCCTTGTCATGTTCCTGATCTCAAAAGCAAGGCTGTCAGCTTTTTCCCATTGAGGATGGTATTTGCTGTGGGTTTTTCATAGATAGATTTTATGAAGTTGAGGAATGTTCCCTCTATCCCTATACTTTGAAGTGGCCCAAACATTCTTTTTTTTTTTTTAAAGATTTTATTTATTTGTCAGATTGAGAGAGAGAGAGTGAGCACAGGCAGCCAGAGCAGCAGGCAGAGGCAGAGGGAGAAGCAGGCTCCCTGCCGAGCAAGGAGCCCGATGTGGGACTCGATCCCACGACACTGGGATCATGACCCGAGCTGAAGGCAGCCGCTTAACCAACTGAGCCACCCAGGTGTCCCTGGCCCAAACATTCTTGAGCAGGATAGTCTTTAGCTTCAAAGTGTTTAAATTCCTTCCAAATTTTTCTTATGGTTTAGTTCCAGTTTCAAAGCATTATCATCTGAGAATATGTGGGGAATATCTTAATCTTTTGGTATCAGTTGAGCCCTGATTTTTGACCCAGTATGTGGTCTATTCTGGTAAGAGTTCCATGTGCACTCGAGGAGAATGAGTATTCTGTTGTTTTAGGGTGGAATGGTCTGTATATATCTGTGGGGTCCATCTGGTTCAATGTCATTCAAAGCTCTTGTTTCTTTGTTGATTTTCTCCTTAGATCATCTGTCTATTACTGAAGGTGGCATGTTAAGATCCCCTACAATTAATGTATTCACATCAGTATGACTCTTCATTTTGATTAACAGCTGGCTTATGTAGTTGGCTGCTCCCATGTTGGGGGCATAAATATTTATAATTGTTAGATATCCCTGGTGGATGAACCCTTCAAGAATGATGTAGTGTCATTCTGTATCTCTGACTACAGTATTTAGCTTAAAATTGAACTTACCTTATATGAGAATCATTACCCCAGCTTTCTTTTGAGGCCCATTGACATGAAAGATGGTTCTCCATCCCTTTGCTCTCAGTCTGGATGTATCTTCAGGTTCCAAATGGGTCTCTTGTAGGCAGCATATGGACAGGCCCTGTCATTTTATCCAGTCTGCAACCCTGTGCCTTTTTATGGGAGCATTTAGGCCATTCACATGAGAGTGATTATTGAAAGAGAAGCTTTTATTGACACCATGCTGCCTGTGAAGTCCTTGTTTCTATAGATTGTCTCTGTAGATTTCTGTTCTATGTCACTCTTGGGTTCTTTCTTCTTTTGTAGAACCCCCCTTAATATTTCTTGTAGTGCCGGCTTGGTGGTCACACACTCTTTTAAACCTTGCTGGTCTTGGAAGCTCTTTATCTCTCCATCCATTCTGAATGTCAGCCTTGCTGGATAAAGTATCCTTGGCTGCATGTTTTCCTCATTTAGTGCCTTGAATATGTCTTGCCAGTCCTTTCTGGCTTGCCAGGTTTCTGTGGACAGGTATGACATTTTTCTGATGGTCCTCCCTGTGTATATAAGGAATCTCTTCCTCCTAACTGCCCTTAAGACCTCTTGTCTAAAATTATGATTCGTGAATTTCACAATTAAGTGTCTGAATGTCTTTCTAGCCTTGTTGATCTTGGGGGGTATCCCCTCTGCCCCTAGGACACGAACACTTGTTCTATTCCCCAAACTGGAGAAATTTTCATCCGGGATTTTTTCAACTATATCTTCTAGTCTTCTCTCTTTCTCCACCCACTCAGGGATCCCAATAATTCTGACATTGGAATGTTTCATGGCGTCACTTATTTCCCTAATTCTGTTTTCATGGCTTCTAAGCTGTTTGTTCCAGGCCTCCTTCTGATTCTTCTTCTCTATCAGAATGTCTTCTAGATCACTAATTCGATCTTCTGCCTCACTTACCCTAGCTGTTAGAGTATTTAGATTAGGTTGGATCTCATTGATAGCATTTTTTAGTACTGTCATATCAGCCCTCACTTCGACCCTTAGAGTTTCTATGTTGTCACTAATGGTCTTCTCCAGACTAGCCATTGCCTGGATAGTTGTTACCCTGAATTCCCTTTCTGACATATTGTTTATGTCCATATCCAATAGTTCTATGGCGAAGGGCACAGTCTCTGAATTTTTCCTCTGTTGGGTGTTCCTCCTCCTCCTCATTTTGGTGAGAGGTGGTTGAGGGGATGTATAGGTGAATGTATCAACCATGATCCAGGCAAGGTGCACCCTGGAAAGTTTTGGAGTTACCGGAAGTCACCACCGAAGAGAAAGAAAGAGGGGGAAAAAATTAAACCCAGCCAAAGTGAGTCTCAAAATTAAGATTTATAAGGTATATAAACAATAATGAGCAAACAAAAAGACTAACAAAGGTAAAGGAGAATAATAAAAAAATAGCCAAAATGAACCCCACGAATAAGATTTATATAGTGCAAAAACAAAAATAAATACAAAGATACACCAACAGACGAATAACATGGGAGGGTGGTTATAAACCCTCAATGTGGGCGAGGAAGTTATTTCGGTTCTTCCTGGGTGAATCTTGTTATCTTTGTTAAAGGACTCAACTTTCCAGAGATACAGGGAAATTAAAACTGGTTTATATATCAGGATAGTATTGAATAGGGAAAAAGGATTACCTTGAAGTTTATGTCTATATGTATTTTTAAAAAAAAGGAAAGAAAGAAAAAAAATAGGTATATGTATAAAAAATGTTCAAGTTAAAAAGCTATTATGCAATACGTTGTATTAAACATCTAGCTATATTGGTAAGTAGGTTAAAAAATTAAAAAAAAAAACAAGGATCGTGCAATCTAATTAAAAAAAAAAGTTGTATCTATGAAATATACAAGTTTTGGGGCAATACCGGGAACTTAATATATTGTTTCCCTCTGATGTTGGGGTTTTATAGTTTTATGGGTACCCTGTGGTGGTTGTCCTCTTGTTCTTTTGTCTTGTCTTGTGGGGAAGGGGCCTGCCGCATTGTTTTTCAGTCCGTCCTGCTTGGGCTGAGTCGCCCTGCTCCCTATGTAGGGGCTTGGCTCTGTGGAAACTGGTTTCCCAGGCTTTTGTTCTCTGGTGGTTTTTGTTCTTTGGCAGCTTTTTGCAACTTTTTGGAGGTTTAGTGGAAAGCAAACTGTCTGCACCTAGACACACCTCCACCTCAGAGATAAGCTTCAGTCTGCTCCCCTCTGGGTGAGAATATACAGACTCCCCCTCTGCAAACTCTTCTGAACACCACAACCTCCCACAGGCGGTGTGTACCTACAGCCACTGTCTCAGTGGTCACCCGAGGCCCTTGCTTGTCTCTGTATCCCCATGCCACTAAAATTGCGAGAAGTTTTGGTTCCAGTGAGCCCAAACCTGGGTGACTGCCATGACCGGGACTGCTGTCTGGGGTCCATGCCCATGCTGGGTGTGCTCACACCCGGCGGAGGCAAAGGTCGTGGAAGGCTGTGGGCCCTGGGACACTGACCTGAGTCAGGGCCATGTTCTCTCAGGTGTTGGCTGGGTGCTCTCAGACCCTGTGGTTTCTCAGGTCACAGTAGGCTGGGGGCCAGAGACTGTGGGCCCATGCTCACACTGGGCTCTCTCAGGCACCTGCGGGAGTGTGCCCAGCCAGAGCAGTGATGCAAGCAGTGGAAAGCCATGGGCTCAGGGACCATGGATTGGAGGTCCTGCCCGCTCTCTCTGTCATGGGTTGTTGCCGGCAGTGACTGTTCTGGGACCATGGGCTTAGGCCCATGCCTTGGACCACCTGATTCTACCTGCTGCCCCTTAAAATCTTTTGCTCTTTTTGAGTACTTTTAACCAGTCTTCAAATTAATGCTGGTCCCCAATTACAGGGCACTTTCGTATTGGGGTATTACTTTCCAGTGGGTCACTTCTAGTGGATCCCTTCCCCTCTGTTTATCTTCTGATATCTGTCCGAGCATTCTCACTCCACTTTACCTCTCCACTGGTGTCTTCTACCCCTGTAGAGATCCAGAAGTGGATAGTCTTACATCTCAGTCTGATTTCATGGGTGTTCAGAGCGTTCTGGTAGATATTTAGTTCACTTTAAGGGACCAGTTGAAACAGGGTCTCCTACTTTTTCACCATCTTGCCCCTCCTCCTTATTTCTCAATTTAAATCAATAAACTGGCATTCTGATTTTAAAATTCCATGTTTTCAGCTTCGTCAATGTTAATTTGGTGAGTGGACTACTCTAATAGGCTTCTAAACCTGCAACCATGAGGGACATCTGAATGTGGTAAATTCACCAAATTTGGCTCATTTGTCCCTTTGTTTATTTGTGCATTTATTCATGTAGCAGATGCTATTGGCAACCTGGGTCTTATCAATGTAGTACATGCCAGTTCTAGTTCCAATTGCCAGCATTTGCATTTTTTTTTCCTTTGGGCACTCCCTGACCAGCTGGAACTGCCATGTCCCTACCACAGCAAGCCAGCAGTGTGAGTAGTCAGTGGGATGGTCAGTGTACAATAACAGCTACCTCTCTCTACTGACAGGATAACTGAAGTGAATATTCTACACTTTCTCCTGGAGTTCATCAGCAGAAGTAAGCACTAGTTGCCCACAGTGGATACTTGAGTGATACTGCACACTTTATTGGCTGTCCTCCTTCCCTAACTCACTTCCTTCCTTCCCTATCAAAGTTTTGGGGATTACCTCCCAAAGAAAACACCTGTGCTCAAATTATTATCTCAAATCTGCTTCCAGAGAATCCCAAATTAAGACAATTTCATCTACTCACCCATTCATTCATTAACATTTACTGAGATTTCATCATGTTCCAGGCATGCAGTCAAGTCCTTAGCAATGTATGGTCTCTTTAATCATTATTCATATCATCCTCTTTATAAATGAAGAAACTGATGCTTAAAGAAGGTGAGCAGCTGGTCCAACATCACAAAATAAGACTGAATGCTGGAATGGAATGGTGGCAGATCAGGTTGGCTGAGATTCTCAGAACCTGAGCTTTTAATTGAACAGTATGGAAAATGAGGTTTCTGGTGGGGTAACAAGTTGAGAATATTTTTCTGTTATACAGGTATCTCCCACTTCTGAAAGCTCATGTTACACTACTTGGCTTTTATGAAAGACACACGTTAGCACAAACCTATTTTTACTGACTGAAAGAAATCTGAAGATTTTTGCTTTTACAAAAAAAGGTGAAAAGTGAAAATCCTGTTCAGTATTTGTTTTGCAGCTAGCCATAATAGAAGCACACACCCAAAGCAGTGACAGTGTCGCCACCCAGCTTCTTCTTTAGGAACTACACTCAGCATCTCAGCATCAAAGCTGCCATTGCTTTGAACTCTATGAGTATGTGTTTTATCTCCATTCATTGTATGTGTCCATTAGCAAGATGTGTCCTAGGGTATCAGAAAAACCTAAGAGAGGTTATTTTTTTGGATCTGGGAATGTTAAAATTTTTTTTATGTAATTAATGGTATTTGCTTTTTTGCTTTACGTTATTTCAGTTTATAAAAGATTTCATAGGAACATTCTACTTTTGAAAAGCAGGGGAAACCTGTAATACTGTTAGGGATGACATTTAAAGAGAACTTCAATGAAACATATTTGAAATTCAAATAAACATATATCTTCATTTTCTGGGAAAGCAGCAACCACACACACACACACACACACACACACACACATCTGGTTTAAATCCTATCTCAACTCAGCTGTAAGACATAGACAAGTTACTTATTCTAGGCTTAATTTCCTAGTTGGTAAAATGCACAATGCCCAAAATTGTAAGAATTAATGAGATTTATTCAGACAACTAGCATTTAATGGGTGCACAAATGTCATCTGTGGGGAAATAATCTGTCATTCCAGAAAGTCTGTTTTAGGTACTAAAATACAGATACAATTGGTACAATACTTAACCAAACTAAAAACAAAACATTTTATGTCATGAATAATATCTACATTCTTATCTTTAAAAACCTTCCCTTTTCTGTATCATAATGATGATTTACTGTCACAAAGCAAAACTAAAAACAAACAAAAAAGGCAAGCATTAGATAAAAAATTGTTTGAAGCAATTTCAAAGAGACCAATAGTAAATTTTTCAATTTGGTAATTTTGTATTGTTACTGTCAAGCAAGAATAAAAAAATGAAATATTATCAATTAAAAACTATACTCATGATTCTTCCCTAGCCAGATGTTTTCTTTTGTCAGATATTCTGAAGAAAAAAGTATATTAATTTTCAATTTATTTTTATTTCAATTTTTTAATTAATTATTTTAAAAATTTTTATTTATGTATGTCAGGGACAGAGAGCACAAGAAGAAGGAGCAGCAGACATAGCAGGCAGAGGAAGAAGCAGGCTCCCAGCCCAGCAAGGACCCTTGTGTGGGACTCTATTCCAGGACCCTGAGATCATGACCTGGGCCAAAGGCAGACGCTTAACCGGCTGAACCACCCAGGCATTTCTGCACCATTTTTAATAATTGATTTTATTTAACCAATGCACTTCCTTAGATTTAAAAAAGTATTTTTTTAGAATTCCTGTTAGAATAAATATTAAAAACAGTATTAGACATATAAGTGCAATGTGAATGATTTCAAAGAATAAAAGATGTACCTGTCAGAAGGCAAAATTTCTAAGGATGGCTTCATTGATTTCATTCAAACTGTTTTATTCAGAACAGTTCAGATTAGCAGCAGCAGCTGCTGGTAGTCAATGAAACTCTTTTCCATCTACTCTTCTGCTGGGCTTACCATAGGTACAAAGAGACCGAAATGACCAAGGTCAAAGCATGATAACATTTCCAGGTTTTTCGCTTGAAATTATTTTTTTTTAATCCAGTAAAGTTAACATACAGCATTATATATTAGTTTCAGTTGTACAATATAGTGATTCAACAATTCCATAGACCACACTGTGCTCATCATACATTCCCTCCTTACTACCCATCATCTATTTCACCCAGCTGTCCACCAACCTACCATCTGGTAACCATTGGTTTGTTTTCTATAGTTGAGTCTGTTTCTTGGTTTGTCCCCTTTCCCTCACTTGTTTTGTTTCTTAAATTCCACATATGCATGAAATCATATGATATTTGTCTTTCTCTGACTTATTTTGCTTAGCATTATACTTTCTAGCTCCACCCATGTCATTTTAAGTGGCATGATTTCGTTTTTTTATGACTGAATAATATTCCTATAGATATATAATCACCTCTTATCTATTCATTTATCCATGAACATTTCTGCTGCTTCCATAATTTGGCTATTGTAAATAATGCTGCAATAAACATAGGGGTGCATGTATTCCTTTGAATTAGTGCTTCTGTCTATGGCCATACCACCCTGAACGCGCCCGATCTCGTTTGAATTAGTGCTTCTCTTGGATATTAGGATACAAAGTCAGCTTCAGTAAATTGTGTCTAGAATAATCATGCAGTAGTTAGCCATCTCATACCAAACTCAAGCTGGCACACAGGCTCCAACTCATGAAGTCTTCAGGAACTCACCTTGTTGTACTTCCAAAATAGCTCACAACCCTTCCTATATTCTGATCATCAGAAAGGGACAAAGGAAAAGAGGCATCCCATTTATTTTAGAATATCATCTGGAAGTTGCTTACATCATTTTTGCTCACATCCCACTGGCCAGAACCTTACTGACATGGCCATACTTACTTTACTATAGGCAACCATGTGTCCGGCTAAATAACTCCATTATCATGGACGAAGAGGAGAATGCATATTAGGGGTCAACTAGCAGTCAATCTCTACTACAAATACCCACTCTAGAGATATAGGCATCTCTAATTTAACATTTGCAAAACCCAGTTACTGCTTGTTCTTCCAAAACTTGCTGTTCTCCAAAATTATTCCCATCTCAGTTAATGGTGGAAAATGGAACAAATGAGTTCAATATTAAACATGCTGAGTTTTAAGGTGCTGTAGAACATCCAGTACAAATTTCCAAAAAGAGATTGAAGACATGTCTGGTTCTGAGTGAGAACAGTGTTCAAGATTCAGACTTGATCCCTGACTGAAATAAGTAATAAAGGAAGAGTGTGTGTGTGTGTGTGTGTGTGTGTATAGTACTGGGACAGACTGTGTAATACAGTAGGTAAAAAAAACTGAAGATGGAGAGGAAGAACATACTGCAAAGAAGACTTGAAGAGAGCCCGAGACATAGGGAGAGAGGCTAGAGAATGCAGGATGATGGGACCAAGGGAGCAGTTTCCAGGAGGCAGTAGTTACCAATGTGGAAACCTGCAAAAAGGTCAGGTACAATGCAAATTGAGAAGCAACTTTTAGATTTGGCCTTTATGCTATTACAGACAGCTATAGAGTAAAATGGGGACAAATGTTAAGTATCAGTAGTTAAAGAGGGACTTAGAAATGACAATCCAAGTAAACAGCTCTTCTAAATAGAAGGGACAGAGTTAGCATAGCAAGAATTTGGGAACAAGAGTGGGAATGACCAAGGGACTGAGTCTTGAGAGTCTCACCCCTCACCTGCCAATGCCCCCACACCCGTCTCCCACAAGAAAAAAAAAAAAAGCTATAGGAAGAAGGATGGCTCATAATGTAAGACAGGAGATCAGAGTGAGTACAAACTTAGCTCTGTAGGAATTAACGGTGGAGGTGTAGAGGAGTTCATGAAGTCTGTAATGCTACACAATGGTATTGATAATACTAATACTACTATTACTAAGCCCTAACATTTACTGAGCGCTTATCTTATGCCAGTCAATGTGCAGTAATTTTTATGAACAAACATCACAAACTTTGAAAACGGGTAAGACAAAGAGCATAGTGCGGTCTTGAATCAGGTGTGACACTAATGTCAGACAGAATACCTATTAATGAGCTAAAAAAGCCTACATGTAATTTCTCCATATTCAGAGGAGGAACTGCGATCCTTCTTGATTTTAGTAAAAATCTGGACAGTCATTCTGACATTTAAGAGCAGATTTATTGGGGCACCTGGGTGGCTCAGTGGGTTAAGCCTCTGCCTTCAGCCCAGGTCATGCTCTCAGAGTCCTGGGATAAGCCCCACATCTGGCTCTCTGCTCAGCAGGGGGCCTGCTTCTCTCTCTCTCTCTCTCTCTCTGTCTGCCTCTCTGCTTCCTTGTGATCGCTATCTGTCAAATAAATAAATAAAATCTTTTTAAAAAAAAAAGCAAACTTATTTCCCTTCAGTCTACTTTTTGGTACTCAGGAATGTGTTCCATTTTGATGCACCTGAATAAAATTTCATTTATTCAGGCAATTTCTACTTAAGGAGAATAGTTAAAAGTATAGTCACAGGCTAGATACTGAAGTAACATATTGCTTTGATCATTTTAATAAAAATCTTTGAAGATTTTCATTCTCATTTGCCTATTTTGATAATATGCAAAGAAAATCCTTAAAAGATTACAATTTTAACTAGCCTCTTCTATAAAATGTAACTACAAATTATTTCCAAATGAGGATCTATAATGGGGGGAAATGAAAAAAAGGAAGAGGAAGTAAGTTAAAATCAGACATGATTTAATATTGTCATTTATCATTAATTGTCCTGGGATAATTTAAATTCCGCTTATTTTTTATAGTTTAAGGTTTTTACAGTTGCTTATAACTGGGAAGCAGTATACATAAATATATCCCTGACTTATAATGTTCTAAGAATGGCAGCTAAATGCACCGCTATGTAAGACTGTTGATTTTTAAAAAATTCTTTAAATACTAGATGAATGGGATCTCATACAGTATTTTAGGCCTTAGCAAAATTGCAAGCCCTTAACAATGAATTGTTAGTGATTCCACTATATTTGCCAGTTAAGTGTCCTAGAGCCATAAAAAAAAAAATCAAACCCTTTTAAATAAAATGATGACCTTGATACTAAACATGAAGACGCATGGTTTTAAATGGGTTCAGTTGTCATATCGATCAAAATTAGCATCAATCCAGCTGACGTTAACCAGAAGGCCACAATCTCTTTAACAACATCTTACCGAATGTCAAAACTGCGAGACAGGCTTTCATCTCCTAGTAAACTAATGATATCGTGTTGGAGAGAGGCATGAGCAAATGACCTTGGTCCCCTGAAAGATGGCTCACACTTTCGGGATACCTCTGCAGAATGTACAAAGGTAGCTCTGGGCAGAAAGGGGCTGGGGTCAGAGGCCTGGAATCCGGAGGCCGCAGCCTCGCAGCGGGGCAGAGAGCTTATCAAAGCCACCCCCGCCCCCGATGGATTTTCAGAGCTGATTCGTCCCCCTAAAATCGGGTGCGTTTAAGTCCCAGCATATTCGTCGACTTGGTTATACCAGGTGGCTCTCCAACACTCCCGGAGGCTCCAGGGTGCTTCCGGTGTGTACCCCCTTCTTTCGGTGTGGGGCCACAAACAGCGCTAGCGCAACAGAAACACTGACCCTCTTCTCCATCCCAAGATGGCGACCAACCCTGGTTGGACTCCAGGGAGCCGCGAGCCACTTCCCCTTCCCAACAGCCCCTGCGCTGCCGACGACGGCAAGCAGGAAGGGGGAGGAGCCGGCAAGAGAGGGCGGGGATAACGCTGCGCCCTCCCGCGCGCACCCCGGCCCCGCCCCACGTCCCTGCGTCCGGCCCAGAGCTCTCGCCAGACCAGGCGGCGCGCGCTGCCTGCTGGGATACTCGGCCCGCCCAGCCAGTCCTCCCAGCTATCGCTGCGGCCGCGAGATCCGCGTTTTTCCCAAGATGGTGGCGCTCGGTTCGGGGTGAATGCAGGAGACGACAGAGCCTGAATCCCCTTCGCCAGAACCTCGACACACCACTTTCCTCCCGCTCGCTCACCCCGCTGCCACTTAGCTATCTACCGGCCTGGGCGCTCGCCTTCCGCTGCCGCCTCCGACTTGCGCTTCATCTCTGCGAACCCAACGATTACGGCCGCGGGTAGCTGCGCCTCCCTCGGCTCCTCCTTGGGGTCGCTCTCGGAGCAGCTCGCAGCGTAGCCCCGGCTCAGAGGGCCCCGCAGCTCCCCAGTGGGGAGAGGCAGCGGCGGCTGGCGACGAGCACGGGGTTTTCTGCGGCCCCGGCGCCCCCTTTCCCGGCCTCAATCTCCGGAGAAGGAAGCGCGGGTCCCGCATGAGCCCCGGCGGTGGAGGCAGCGAAAGGGAACGAGGCGGTGGCGGGCGGAGGCGGCGAGCGAGGGCGACCGCGACCAGTGAGGCAGCCGCTGCTGCGAGGGCCACAGCCCAGGCGCGGGGGCGACAACAGGTCAGTGTGGCGGAGGACCGGGCCTGGGCCGGGGAGGCTGGGCGGCATTTCCCTTCGTTCTTTCTGTCGCCCAAACCACCCTTCGGGGCTGGTTCTGGCGAAGGTAGGGACGCTCCCAAACCTCACCACCGCGAGTGTTTGGGGCCGCGTGGTTTGGAGGGGTCGGTGCCCGAAGTAGGCCTCTGGAAGCAGCGACTGCTGCTACCGTAACTGTCAGTCCTGGCTGAGGGCCGGAGGGAGGGTTTTGTGCCTAAGGGGACGCCAGCGGGCCCGGGGCGGGGCGTGTAGGGCGTCGAGAGTTGGCCCTCCTCGGAGCAAAGCTCACGGAGCAGGCCTGGGCCCCAGGCAGGGTAGGGCTGCCCTTTTCCTTCCAAGGGGAGCTCTTTTTTCGAGGTTTGGGCCCTGTTGGTGAAAAATGCTTAGACGTGTGCTTTGGGGGTGGACTGATGGGGAGGGAGGGCGGATGAAGTGGGAAATCAAGCCCAAGGGTTATGTTCACAGATTATCGATTATCGGGATTTTCACATTAAATGTGAGGTACCGGGTTTGCCAGAGATTCTGTTAAATGCAAACCTGCAAACAGTTGGCTTTTTTTTTTTTTTTATTTTCCCGTTTCAGTTGAGAAAATGAAAAGGACTCTTCGTCATGGCGTGGAGGTTTTGTTGGTAAAGTCAGAATTGAATGTGGCAAATGCTTTAGTCCATAAATTTGTTAGAAATAATTTTAGCATAGACGCTGAGCTTAGAATTCTTCAGAGATAATTTAGTCTCTGAATTTTTAAAAACGGCGAATCGGCATACTAAAATAGAAACATTACTAAATCTGTCTGGGATTATGTTTATTAAGTGCTACGGTACTTTGGAAAATGTAAATGAATAGCAGTATAGGATTTACAATCCTGATTTATCCTCCATAAATCATGAGGGAGTATAGATATGACCCGTAATTTTGGAGAATTCCACTGCCTGTCATATTTAAAGAAGCAGGAAATTATTCCAGAATATTCTTCGGGGGAGGGTTAGGGGCCTTGAAATGGAAATGACCTAAAGTTTGGAAGTATAACTGTTAGAAAGTCACCTGTCAAAGTCACAGTAGATACACAATAAATCTTGAGTGAATTAGACAAGAGGGATGAGAAGTGTTTACTTCATAACCTCTGACTAATGAGTATTCTTACTTAGATTACTGTGTAAACCAGGTACAAAAGTTTAGAATTTAGGAAGATAAAAATAAAATTTTTGTCATGGTATATATAGTTGAAATAATTTTAGAATTAGATCTTATAAATCGGAGTTACCACATTTGTAATAAAATGTACAGTATTAGTGACGGTCCTGATAAGCCCAAAGAATGACCCAGAAGCCCTTTAAAGAAACTAATAATAATGACAACAAAAGAAATAGATTGAAGAAATAATGACCCTCTCTTTACAAAATTAGAACTAGAAACTAAGAAAGTCTTGTATCAATATTTATTAACTAGCCTTAGTATGCTAAGTATCATGTACACTATTGTCTGGACACTGCCTAGTTCCTGAGTATAACTTTACACAGAGATACAGTAACGGTGTTCTGATTTCTCTTTAGAGGTTTTGTAAGCTGTTTTTATTTTACCTCTCTTAAACTGTACATTTTTTCTCTTGGCTTAAAAAATACCTTAAGTATATTTGTTAGAAGTGCGAGGCAGACACATTCTCATTGCAGTTGTTAAGTTCATTTAATAAGATTTATTGGGTACTTACGGTGTCATGAGTATTTAACCTTTAATCATTTGTATTTCTTAAACTTCAGATCATTTTATAAATGATCCTTTTGCTGTCCCTGCCAAAAAAAATCCACCCGCCCATCAGAAATAATTTGCTGTTTCAAATAAGCAGTCAGTGGGATAATCCAAAAGTATGGATCATATGTAAATTTTCAACCCAAGCACTTGAAATATTTATAAATGTTTATTTTCTTAAATGATTACTGGTTATGTTCTTTTCATGTCGCACATTTTTGTTTAGACCCAAACTTGTATTAGTCAAAATGTAGAGATATTTCATTAAATATAGAGCTGCTATAAAGTTAGTTTTTTGATTTTTTATGAGTGAAGACATTTTCTCTTTTCGGGGTAATTCAGGGTAACAGAGTTTTGGCCGATTTTGACTCTCCTCTTACTGCAGATGTAAAGATAAATTCAACAACCTTACGGTATGTACAGTTCACTGTACTTTTAATTCTGGGCTCACCTTAGTTGTCTGATCTTGGCAAGTTGCTTAGTCTTGGTGAGCTGCAGTTTTGTCATCTGTAAAAAGGGAATGGTGAAACTAACTATGAGTTGAAGATTAGAGTTTATAAAATGTGTAACATATAGGCCCTTACTAAGTTTAATCTCTTGAAGTCTTCCTCCCCTGTTATTTTTGTTGTTGTTCTCAAAGCATCTACATAGGGTGGACTCCAGCATGTTATTCTTTACACTGTTTCATTCTCACTAGCTGGGAATTCTTTAAGAGCAGGGACTCATAGTGTTTACTAGAAAGTATGTTGCCAGCATATGGATGAATTAGTTATCAGTAGTGAACTAACATTTATTGGGTATCTACTGTGACTGTGAGCTGGGTTAGATGTAGGAGCTACAAAGTCAGGAATCATGTCTGTCTTTTGGAAGCTTACAGTCTGGTGACTTCACCATTTTTTATGAAATCCAGTCACATAATGGAGCCTCATTCTTCTGAGTTCTAGACGTAGGGCAGTTCTGTGGACCCAACACTTCTAGCTGCAGCTGCTATTCTAAAGAATATGTTTTTACCCCTTTATACAACTGTTTGGCATAGAGATAGTTTATATCTCTACCTTGGTCCTACGCCATAATCCAAAACCTGGCACATTGTGTGTGTGTGTGTGTGTGTGTGTGTGTGTGTGTGAGAATGGCTATGTATTTTAAAAAAAAAAAAGAAAGAAATTTACTGTGGCAGTTGCCTGTAAGTACTTTGGTATTTTTCTTTGGTGATTATCATTCTTCTGGTTCTAGGTTTATAGAAGTTTCAAACCTCAGTAGGACTATTCTTGAGGCCAGTCACTCCATTCATTTTATACATGAAGAAATTGAAGTGCAAAGTTTTTTTTTTAAGATTTTATTTATTTATTTGACAGACAGAGATCACAAGTAGAGAGGCAGGCAGAGAGAAGGGGAAGCAGGCTCCTGGCTGAGCAGAGAGCCCTATGCGGGGCTTTATTCCAGGACCCTGGGATCACCATCTGAGCCCAAGGCAGAGGCTTTTACCCACGGAGCCACCAGGGCTCCCCTTGAAGTGCAGAGTTTTAAAATGATTTTCTTAAAGTCACCCAGTGGTAGAGCTAGAACCGCAGTGTGTCTCTGGACTAGAATTCAGGACTCTTTGCATTCAGTGGTGCATGTTCTGTCCTACCTGTTGAGAGGAGTAATTTGCTTCTATTTGAATCTTTTCTACACTATTATTAGAAGGCAGACTTCATAAGATGCCATCATTAGGCCTTTTCTGAGCATAACAGTGCAGGAAGTGGGGTTTTTTCTTCTAATAAAGGAAGTCAAGTAAAATTACAGTAAGTAGTAATGGTGTTAATCTACAAACATATCCTATGCCCGGAACAGATGTTTAAAACTTAAAAATGCTATGTAATTTCCTAAATGAAATAACTAATAAATAGATGATAAATTTCTTTGCCAACTTTAATTTTCATTTACCCTCAGAAATGTTACCTATAGTGTGCTTTGATCTAAGTTATCATTAGTAAGTAACACCATTATGGATAATGAGTCAAAATGAACTTTAATAAAGTTTAAGGCCAATCTGAGAATGAAATAAAGCTAATACCTTTTTTTTTGGAATATTGCTGTTTGCAAATGAGATTTGGTTGACAGTTTCTGTTTGATGTTAAGCTTCATGACTGTGAACTCCCTAAAATTACATATAAATTTTAAGTTTCAGAGTCTCAACAGGTTCAGTGAACAAAAGCCACCAAGAACCACTGATGTGGAGGAAGAAGCACTAACTTTGGTGTCAGAAGATGCATGGGTTCATCCTTCCAATCTAGCTTCCTAGCTGGTCATGAGCAGGTCATTTACCTTTCAAAGCCTTTGTTCTGTTAACTTCTGTTAAATGAAGGTGATACTTGCTTTGTCTCTTTCAGAAGATTGTTTTTTCAGATGTGATTATTCTCAAAAAGTAGAATAATACTGTATAAAGTGACCTTGTATGTGATAGTGACTTGCCCAAGAAAACAAGTTGGTTAGTAGTAAACAGGTGATTGGAACATTGGTATATTTTCATGCTTTTCTCTATAAACATTTTTAAGCTTTTCATACTTTCAGAAGTATTTTGGGAAATACTTAGTATGTGAGTTTATTTTAAATTTGTTAACTACCTTTGAAATAAATAATAAGATCTTAATAATTACTGATGTACTATTCAGTATTGCTAATCCTAAGTCAAAAAAATGCCTTCTATAGTTTGCTTTACTTTTTTTTTTAAGATTTTATTTATTTGAGAGAGTGTGAGAGAGAAAGCAGTAGGGTGGGGAGGGTCAGAGGGAGAAGCAGACTCCCCACTGAGGAGAGATCCTGGCACAGGACTCGATTCCAGGACTCGAGGATCATGACACGCACGAGCTGAAGGCAGACATTGAACCAACTGAGCCACCTAGACACCCTAATTTGCTTTACTTTTGACCTCTCCTGTTAATTTGATAAACGGCAGGTAAATCATAAGGTTGACCTGAAAGTAAAAGAGGTTTTGGAGACATAGACTCTTATTGGATAAGATTATTCCAGAAGTTCCATCCTAGGAAGTCTTCTGGAATTTATAAGATAGCACATGTGGATCATAGAAAAGAATCCTATGTAAGATTTTATTAAAGTCAACATCTATGCCACAAATAAAAAGCATGGAAATTGCATTTGAGCCCTGAACACCTATTACACAAGTAGGATAAAATACTCCTTAAATGAAACTCTTGGCTGGCCAATATAGAGCTTAATGTGACTCGTAACAGTTAAGTATGTTATAGAAGTTGAACTTCTGTACCCTTCGGGGTTAGTTTAGGTTAGTCAAGCACAGATCGTTTTATATTACAGAAATAAAACGAAAATTTTTTTTGACCTGTCTCTTTGTGGTGTGCAGGCTTGTAATTCTTTGTTCTTAGTGTGATGACATCTTTCTCTTTGTAACAAAAGGGATACCTTATTCGTTTCAAGCTTCTAATGTAATAGATTTCTGTTCTTTTTTTTTTTTTTTAAGATTTTATTTATTTATTTGACAGACAGAGATCACAGGTAGCAGAGAGAGAGGAAGGGAAGCAGGCTCTCTGCTGAGCAGAGAGCCCGATGCGGGGCTCCATCCCAGGACCCTGGGGTGATGACCTGAGCTGAAGGCAGAGGCTTTAACCCACTGAACCACCCAGGCGCCCCTAGATTTCTATTATTGAATGTGAGAAGGTAGTCTTAGAATTGCTTTTGTGGCTGTAACCACTATCCTAACCTGTTTACTTTCATATTCTTTGTGATGCAGAATAAATTCTGAATTTTCTCTCTAAATTAAATACTCAGACGATATACAAAATGATGTAAGAATCATGTATCTAGAATTCAGTATAGACAGATGTCACATTTTGTCACTTCCTTACATTCTTTAGCTCCATCTTTAAAACTGGTGTTATTTTCTTCTGAGATAATTTCTAGCACTGCAGCTACCACTGTGGGAATTTCTTCATACTGCCAACAAATGCTTCCTTTCTCTTATCAAATGTAAAGCATAATTCTCTTGGGAAGGGAAAAGATGAAATGCCAGCAGTGTTTTCTGTATAAAGTTTATTGGTCATAGGGAGAAATTAAGACATTTCCAGCTTATTAATTAGTTTAGTATTTTTTCTTAAGAATTCTATTTATTGGGACGCCTGGGTGGCTCAGTTGGTTAAGCGGCTGCCTTCGGCTCAGGTCATGATCCCAGCGTCCTGGGATCCAGTCCCACATCAGGTTCCTTGCTCAGCAGGGAACCTTCTTCTCCCTCTGCCTCTGCCTGCCACTCTGCCTGTGCTCGCTCCTGCTCTCTGTCTGACATAAATAAAATCTTTAAAAAAAAAAAATTAAAAAAAAAATTCTATTTATTGTGCTTCTGTGTGTGTGTATGTGCCAATAGTGATAACCTCATAGTGTGCCATAAATAAGAATGTTAAGTATTTACCTTTGTTAAATATAAAGTTTTTGTTTGGGGAAAAATACATGTCTTTTGAGCACCTATTGTATGTGACACGTATACTGATCGATAAATCCCATTTCACACAAAAAGTAATTGGGTAAAATTTTTCTTTTCTAGTTTTCTGAAATGGACTAACAACGCATCATATTGCATGTTAGTGATAAAAGCTATGCTGTTTAAGATATTCTAAATTTAGAGCTTCTATGGAATGAAAAAGTTTCTCTAATTACTTCAGCTGTTTCATTCATACTCAATTTCTTACACATTTTGCTATGTCTGTGACATACTGCTATAGACGGAATGATTATGTCCTCTCAAAATTCATACGATTGAATTGTAACATCCATTGTAATGGTATTAGGAAGTGGGGCCTTCCTGAGGTGATTAGATCATGAGAATAGAGTCCTCATGAATGAAATTAGTGCCTTATTAAAGATTGCAGAGTTCCCTTGACACTTCTGCCATATGAGGACTTAGCCAGAAGACAGCTGTCTGTGAGCTAGGAGGCTGGCCAGACATTGAATCTGCCAGCACCTTGATACTGGGCTTCCTAGACTCCAGGAATTTGAAAAATAAGTTTCTGTTTATAAGCCGCCCAGTCTGTGGTATTTTCTTTTAGCAGCCAGAAATGGACCAGGACACATTAAAATGTTTTAAGAATAGAGAGGGAAAATAGAAAATGAAACGGATCAAGTTTGGTAGCTAAGGTAGTGATTCACTGTGCTTGACAGAATGGAAGTGCTTAAAAGTTGATGATATAAGTGTTGAAATGAGAACACTTAAGGAGAATGTATTAGAAAAACCGAGTTAACTTTAGTCTTTTAAACACATAAAACTAGATTTCTGCATTTCATATTACTGTATATTTCTTTAATTATTGCCCAGTGTACAGTATTTCAAATTATTTTCAAAATGAAGAAGTAGGGGCACCTGGGTGGCTCAGTGGGTTAAAGCCTCTGCCTTCGGCTCAGGTCATGATCCCAGGGTCCTGGGATTGAGCCCCACATTGGGCTCTCTGCTCCGTTGGGAGCCTGCTTTCCCCTCTCCCTCTCTGCCTGCTTCTCTGCCTACTTGTGATCTCTGTGTGTCAAATAAATAAATAAAATCTTTAAAAAAAAAAAAATGAATGAGTAAAGTTTTGTGGTGTCATTTAACTCATTAGGGAGTCAGTTTATTCCCTCTAAAATTCCTCTTTCATCTTTTGGGCTAAATGAAAGGCAAAGAGGGATGAACTTAAAAATAGTTGGATCTCAACTGGAAAATAGGTAGGTTACCTCAACTGAAATTAAATCCTTTCTTTCCTCCTGAATTGAAGATTCAGGAAAACAGTTGCTGTGTGTCTCATTTTTTTTTGTTTGTTTGTTTTCACGTGCAATTTTATGTATTTGTAAGTGCTTGATGAATGTAACTGCTTTCCAGTTCAGGACTACTTTAAGATATCTGCTGTGAGCTGATGAGTAAGAATCATCAGGAACAAAATCCTCTAGGTTTCAGAACTTTTTTTTTTTTTTAAGATTTTATTTTTTATTTAACAGACAGAGATCACAAGTAGGCAGAGAGGCAGGCAGATAGAGAGGAGGAAGCAGGCTCCCCGCTGAGCAGAGAGCCTGATGCAGGGCTGGATCCCAGGACCCTGAGATCATGACCTGAGCCGAAGGCAGAGGCTTAAGCCACTGAGCCACCCAGGCGCCCCCCCCCCCCTTTTAAAATTTTATTTATTTGTCAGAGAGAGAGGGAGAGAGAGTGAGCGGCACAGGTAGACAGAGTGTAGGCTTCAGAACTTTCAACTAATTTTAAGTAGATACAGGACTGGGGGTTAGCCTGGACAGTGGGCCAAAGACATCTGTACTACAGCCCCATTTTACTACTTCTGTGTGTGCTGAATTTGACAAGGCTTTTCTAGAAGGGGTGTGTTCATGTTCTCCATATTTCTAGCTGACATCAGATTTTGAGAAATTGAGGCTCATCACTATGGCCTACAGGTTTCTCTTAAGTGATCAAGATTTAATTCCCCTAGGTGCTATTTTAGACAAGTAGCATATGTTTAAAACTGCCAAGACTACAGTAGTATTTATTTTATATTCTTACTCTGATATTTTTTCTTTAATAAAGTATGTGGGTTGGATTAGATCTCCAAGGTAATTCTCAGTTTAGATATTATATATTCATTTTTTTCTTTTTGAATATATGCATATATCTCAATTATAAGGTAGTTAAAACATACCGTAAATAATACAGCAAATACACACCATCCAGAACTGTAAATTCTGCCACTTTTGATTCTTTGGGAAGTAAATGCTGTTAATCCTCTGTAAGGCAATAACTATTCTGAGGTTCTTGAGTATACATATTCTTGTTTATACTTTTACTGTATGATTGTACAAGTATCCATAAGTGACAAGGGTTTTGTGTTTTAAATTTTTACAAAATGGTACTGTATTGTAATGTATGTAATCTTCCATCAGAGTCCTTTTAAAAAAAAACATTTTTTTTTAAATATATATGTATTCAATTTGCTGTATGGTACTCCATTTATAAAATGTATGTATTTCACTATCATCTCATCCAGCCTTCTTATTTTACAATGCAGCCATGAAAGTTATCAGAATAAGAAAAAAATACTGCTGGTTGCCTATTCTGGTATTCTCTTTTGGGATATAAAATTTCAAGTTTTAGTGTTGAAATCATGAACCTTTTCCTTTTTGATTTGCATTTTTTTGTTCAAGAAATTCTCTTTAATATTGTCTGCTAATAGGTTTATGTTATTTGGTGGTGTTGTTTTTTTGTTTTGGTTTGGGTTTTTTTTGTTTGTTTTTGTTTTTTTTCTTTTAGGTCCATGTGGGAGGGAGTTGGAAATCAGATTTTTTTTTTTCATGATAAGCAAGTTGTCCCAACATTAAGTATTGAATTCTTCCCCCATTATTTTATTTAATTTTATTTTTTTGTGTGTCATCTGTATCATCTGCTGTGCTTGGGTTTGATTTTAGTTTCTTTCTTTCTCTCTTTCTTTTTAATTTTCTTTTTTTTTTTAACACCAGTACTTGTTTTAAAAAACAAACAAACAAAACAAACAGTATTAGTTTTATTTCAAATAGTTTATATTAAGTTTTGAAATCTGGGAATACAGGCCTCCCCTTTATTAATATTCAGAACTATCTTGTTCCTAGACTTTTATTCTTTCATAATAATTTAAAACTAGTTTATCACATTCCTTTGGGGAAATTATTTGGAATTGCATTGAATATATAAATTGAGAATTGTCTTGTTATCTGTTTGAATCTTCAGTATTTTTCTGTTTTCTTTATAAATGCCTTTTACTCATACTTTATTGAATTTATTAGATATTTGATTAATTTTTGCATTATAAATAGCATCTTTTTTATTATATTTGATTATTGCTGGTATTGATTTTGGGTGAACTCCATCAGTTTGGGTGAACTCCATCATTTCTAATAGTTTGTAAGTCTTTTGGACTATTGTGAACAAATAATAATTCTGTCTTTTCAGGTGATCTTTTAAAAATAGAATTCTGGGGACACCTGGGTGGCTCAGTTGGTTAAGCGGCTGCCTTCAGCTCGGGTCATGATCCCAGCATCCTGGGATCGAGTCCCACATCGGGCTCCTTGCTCGGTGGGGAGCCTGCTTCTCCCTCTGCCTCTGCCTGTGCTCACTCCCGCTCTCTCTCTAACAAATAAATAAAATCTAAAAAAAAAAAAAATTCTGGGGCACCTGGGTGGCTCAGTGGGTTAAGCCTCTGCCTTCAGCTCAGGTCATGATCTCAGGGTCCTGGGATTGAGCCCCACATCAGGCTCTCTGCTTAGCAGGGAGCTTGCTCCCCCCCCCCCCCCCCCTCTCTGCCTACTTGGGATCTCTCTCTCTCAAATAAATAAAGTCTTCTAAAAAAAAATAAAAATAGAATTCTGACCTTGTAACTTTCTATTTAAAAATCTTTTCTGGTTCCATTGCTTTTAGAGTAAAATTCAGAAGCCTTTATTAGTTTACAGAGTCCCACATGATCTAGATTCTGTACTTCCTCAGCCTTACCTTTCTCCATACTCCTCACTAAACAGAACCATCTGACAGTACTGGCCTTTTCAGTTTTTTGAGCTGTCTAACCTTTCTGTGCCAGACCCTTTGCCAGTGTGTTTCAGTTTGCTTGGAGCACAGTTAGGCAACAAATTTCACCCATCCTTTAGGTCTCAGGGAATATTGCTAAGTACTCCAAAATATTGCTTAGGGAAGCCTCCCTGAGAATCTCTTTGTACTCATTGATTTTAGTGCTTCCTTTTATTATGGTGTGAATAAATCTTGCTTTTCCTGAGTAAGTAAGTAATTTCAACTGCAATTAAATAGTTTCTTCACTTCCTGAGTGAAGTGAAGTATGTGTAAAAGGCATTTTACAAATCTTTTCTTATGAAAAGTAAGTGGTTGCCTCTCTTTCATTAAAGATTTTTTAAAAGTAATCTGTGCACCCAACAGTTGGGGCTCACACAACCTGAAAATCAAGAGTCTCATATTCCACCTTACTGAGCCAGCCAGGCACCCTCTCTTTTAATGTGCAATTTCAAGCATTTGTGAGTGCTAGGTAAATGAATGAATGTTCATGTACTGATTGATTTAGAAATACTATTCCATTTGGTAGCTGCTCAAAAGAATATCATTAGGCTATTTTGAAGTATTTTACTAGACATTCATATAAAATTAAATGCCCTCAATTTTTATTACTTCAGCCCTTCAAATATGGCTGGTGTTCAGAACAACAGTTTTGTCTTTTAACAAGAGGCATCCTAGTTGACTTAAAATTATATGTGCTAAATTTTCTTAAATGCATTTTGAAGTTAAATTGGAAGCCAGTCTTTTGTTATCCTTAAATCAGATTTTGAGTTTATATACTACATTTGATACACAGATGAAATACAGTAAACCTGAAAATATGTGTTCATGATTATTTCAAGCAAAACCCACCTACCTTTAGTTATAATTTAGTCTCTTTTACTATACATCTTTTGTGTGTGTATAACACAGGCTGAAAGCTAGCATAATTCTAGATTTAATTTTAGGTTAAGCATATATAAGATTGAACTCAAATGAACTGTAGTGCAAAAAGAACCCAGAGGAAAATTTCACAATAATCAGTCCTTGGGACTATGTGGCACATTTGCTTCTGTTTTCAGATCATAGAGTTGTTGACTAGAATGAGTGGTTTATCATTAAAGCCAGGAAATTGAAATAATTCTGGTAATTTAGAATTTATAAAGGATCTCTGTAGATGATACTTGATCTGCACTTAGGTAAGATACTCTTAGTGCCACTAAGCCATGTAATAAAACACTTAAGTAAAGTTACCTTATTGAGAGAAAATAGCATTTTAGTATTGGCCAATCATGAGTGTACTCTCTGTAGTTATTCAGGTAGGTAAATAAGCATAATTTATTTAATTTCTGAACTGTTCACAGAACCCAGAGGGAGGGGTAGGCCAATTGTCATTTCAGAATTCATTTCTTTTCAGCAATAATGATCCCAGAGTTACTGTCCTTTATGTAACTGTGTATAATCTAGATATGCAGCACAGTCTCAATTTTCAACTATTAGATTATTCCCATAAATCATAAAACCAAGAATTCTAATATTTTCATATTTCCAGAGAGCCTCTTTTATTTCCTGGTTGCCCCCCGCCCCAAATATTGGTATGTAGAATTATTTTTGAGTGTGGAAATAAACATATAGTTGTATATTTTTAAGTACAAAAATAAATGAAAGTTTGCTTTTTCTTAGCTAATTCTAAAACATAACAGTTGTTAAATGTAGGTATAGAAAAACAGAAAATTGCCTGGCAAATACGAAGTAAGTATACCTGTGTAACTACAGATACATGCAGCTTTTTTCCTTTTTTGCAAAGTTTTAAAAAAAAAGAGCATATAGTTTTTATAGTTCCGACTTTATTGAGATGTAATTCACATACCATAAAATTCACCCTTTTAAAGCATGCGATTCATTTTTAGTATATTTGTATTTAATATATTTGTGTTTTCGTATATTCAGCACCGCTAATTTTAGAACATTTTCATCATCCCATAAAGAAACCCTGTACCTGTTAGTAGTCATTCTCTATTTTTCTGTCCTCCAGCCTCTACAGCCACTAATCTGCTTGCTTTCTATATGGATTTACCTACTGTAGATATTTCATATACATGGAATCATAAAATATGTGCCCTTTTGTATATGGCTGCTTTTACATGGTATTGTATTTCAGGGTTTACTTGTAGCATATAACAGCATTTTATTTTTTTATGGATGAATAATATTACACTATTAATATGTGCACTGTTTATTCAGTCATCAGTTGATAACTTTGGATTGTTTCCGTTTTTTGATTATGAATTATGTTGCTGTGAACATTCACATAAGGCTTTTGTATGAACATATATATATTCATCTCTCAGGTATACCTGGGAGTAAAACTGCTGGGTCATAAGTTATCTGTGTTTAACATTTTGAGGAGCTGCTGGAATCCTCCAAAATGGCTGCACCATTTTATAGTTGTGTCAGCAATGTATGTGTTTTTGATAGCTCTACTTGTGTGCCAGAGTTGATTATCTCTTTATTTTAGTAATTTATATGGGTGTTAAGATAATCTCTTTATGGTTTTGGTTTGCATTTGCTTAATGGTTAATGATGATTACAACATTTTATGTGCCAATTGGTCCTCTTTGGAGAAGGTCTACTCAAATCCTTTGCTGTATTTTAATTGGATCTTTTTTTTTTCTTATTCAGTTTTATGTATTCTTTATACATTCTGGTTACAAGTTCTATCAGGTGATTTCCACATAGTTCTCCCCATTCTATAGGGTTGTCTTTTCACTTTCATGATTGTTTCCTTGAAGTAGCCAAGTTTTAATTTTCGGTGAAGTCCATTTTATGTATTTTTCTTTTGTTGCTTTTGGTGGTGGTGTTTAAGAAACCATTGCCTAATCTAAGGTCATGAAGGTTTATGCCTGTTTTCTTCTAATAATTTTGTAGTTTTAATTCTACCTTGAGGTCTGTCATCTGTTTTTGAGTTAATTTTTGCATATAGTGTGATTTAGGTTTAGATCTGGATTGCATTTGGCATGTTTTTAGATATGGCATACAAATAGCTACCTTTTATTTTTTTCCATTTGGGTAGCCAATTCTCTAGACCATTTGAGGGATCCTTTCCTGTTTTGAAATGCCACCTTTTAATTTTATTCAAATATTATTTTAGAGAGAGGGAGTACATGTGTGCATGAGCAGGGGAGTACATGTGTGCATGAGCAGAGAGGGAGAGATAATCTCAATCCCATGACCCTGAAATCATGACCTAAACTGAAACCAAGAGTTGGATGCTTAACCAGCTGAGCCACCCAGGTGCCCTAAAATGCCACCTTTTTATATATTAAGTTTTCATAAACTAATAAAATGAAGTTTTTGAAGTACAATTTATATCCTCTAAAGCATACCCCTTTTTAAGTGAACAGTTTGATGTGTTTTGATGCATATACTGTAACAACTACCACAGTTAAGATCTAGAACACTTGAATTACTCCCAAAAAATGTTCCTTTGTAGTCATTCCTCCCTTTTGGCTCTGGGCAACCAATGATCTGCTTATTAGTTTTGCCTCTTCTAGAATTGATATCATAAGTTATGATATCATAAGTTATATACTCTTATGATTGATATCATAACTTATATACTCCTCTTTCAGCCTTCTTCCTAGCATGTATTTGAGATTCTTCCACTTTGTGTTTATTACTTTTTTTTTTAAATACAGTATGGCTGTGCCCCAGCTTGCTTTTCATTTTTTGGTGAACATTTAGATTTTTTCTGGCATTAGGCTGTTGTGAATAAAGGTACTCTTTGCACGTGTCTTTGAACATGTTTTCATCTTTCCAGGGTAAACACCTTAAGATGTTATTACTGGATCACATGACAAGTTTATGTTCAAGTATATAAGGCATTCTTTTCCAAATAGTTATATAATTTTGTATCCCACCAGCAATGTTTGGAAGTTCCAGTTCTTTCAAATCCTTGTCAGCATTTGATACTCTTAGATTGTAGACATTTTGATAGGTGTGTGGTGATATCCCATTGCAATTTCTTTTTCTTTAACTGTAGTAAAATACATATAAAACCCATCATTTTAACTTTTTTAAGTGTACAGTTCAGTGGCATAAAGTACATTCATGTTGTACAGCCATCATTCTTTTTCTTATTTTTCATAGTCCCAAACTCAAATTCTGTACCTATTAAATAGTAACACTCTCCTGGCCCTGTTATCTTCCCCCTTCCTCCAGCCTCTAGTGACCACTTTGTATCTTCTACTTTCTATCTTCTACTTTCTATCTCTAAAAATTTGACTCTGCCAGCTACTTATGTAAGTGTAATCATTCAATATTTGTCCTTTGCTTCTGGTTTGTTTCACTTACCTTGATAGCCTCAGGGTTTACTCATATTACAGCATATATCTGAATTTTCTTTTTTCCTTCCTTCCTTCATTAATTTATGTGAGGAGAGAGCACTCACACCCACAGATGAGCAGGGGGAAGGGCAGAGGAAGAGGAGAGAAGCAGACTCCAAAGCTGGGCTCCAACTCCATCTCACAACCCTGAGATCATGACCTGAGGGAAATCCAGAGTCTAATTAATCCTCAAGTGACTGAGCTGTCCAAGTGCCCCTCCTTTTTAAGGCTGAGTAGTATTTCATTGTATGTAAAAATACCACATTTGTTTAACAATTCATTCACTGGACACTTGGGTTGCTTCTTCCTTTTAGCTGTTACGAATAGACTGCTGTGAACATGGATGTACAAATAATTTCTTCAGGTCCTTGCTTTCAGTTCTTGCATGTTTAATTCTCGGTTATATACCTAGAAATGGTATTGCTGGGTCATTTGGTAATTTTGTTTAATTTTGGAGGGGTGAATCAACATAACCATGTTGTACCCATGGTACTGCTGTACCATGGCTCTACCCGTTTTACATTCCTACCAGCAATCACAAGGTTCCAGTTGCTCCACTTCCTTGCTAACACTTGTTATTTTGTTATTTAAAAAAATAATTTTCATACTAAAGATTGTGAAACATCATGGTTATTACATTTCCCTGTGAAGAATGATATTGAGAAGTTTTCATGTGTTATTTGCCATGTGTATATCTTTTTGGAGTATCCATATATTTTGCTCATTCTTTTCAGGATACAAACTATTAGATGTATGTATTGTTTTTGTGTCATTACTGATTTTTTTGGTTAATTATTTTGTTAATTACCAAGAGAGGAGTATTTAAATCTTCAACTGTAATTGTGAGCTTGCTATCTTTTCTTTCAGATTTTAGGGCTTCCCTGGTGGTCTAGTGGTTAGGATTCGGTGCTCTTTCAGATTTTGTCCATTTTTGCCTCATATATTTTAAAGCTGTAGATACTAGGTTCAGTCACATTTAGGTCTCTTAGATCTCTTTGATGAGTTGATTCTTCATTGTTATAAGATATCTCTGTGGTTCTCTGGTAATGTTCCTGGTCCTAAAGTCTACTTTGTCTGGTATTAGTATAACCACTCCTCCTTTATTATGATTCATGTTGGAATATTACATCTTTTCAAACTTATCTGTCATTATGTATAATGTCTTTCTTTTAGACAATGTATACTTGCATCTTTTTGGTTGATTTTTATAATTTCTTGCTTTCTGAGTGTTCAATTTGAATTTGTTATAATTGACTATATGGTTGGGTTTCAGATTACTAAGTTACTATTCGTTTTCTGTTTGTTCCATCTATCTTCTTTCTCCCCTTTCCTGTTTTCTTTTGGATTGAACATTTTTATAGAAGTTTGTTTGATCTTTGCTATTAGTTTATATACTTACTCTTCCTCTGCCCTTAGTGGTTGTGCTAGTACTTACAATATCCCTTGGTTTTGTATCAGTCTACTTTCAGAAGTATACCTCTAAGAGTATATTGTGAGAATTCTCATACAGTATAAATTTGTTTACACTCTTATCATCCTTTTTCGTATTGTAGTCTTATATTTTACTTCTGTATAAGGTATAAACTCCATAGTCTTATTTGTAATTATTTCTTTTAAATGGCCACTTGTTTTGTAAAGACATTTTTTTTTAAAGATTTTTATTTATTTATTTGACAGAGAGAAATCACAAGTAGGCAGAGCAGCAGGCAGAGAGAGAGGAGGAAGCAGGCTTCCTGCTGAGCAGAGAGCCCGATGTGGGGCTCCATCCCAGGACTCTGAGATCATGATCTGAGCCGAAGGCAGAGGCTTAGCCCACTGAGCCACCCAGGTGCCCCTGTAAAGACATTTAAAAACAGAAATTATCAAACCAAGTTATTAAACCAAATTCATCAACAGTTTTTATATTTATGATCATATTTATCATTTTCATTTTCCTTTGTGTAGATTGTATGGATTTCTTTATGTAGACCCAGGTTTGAAGAATTTAGAAAAAAAAATTTTTTTTTTTTAGATTTTACTCATTTATTCTACAGAGACACAGTGAGAGAGGGAACACAAGCAGGGGGAGTGAGAGAGGGAGAAGCAGGCTTCCCTCAGAACAGGGATCCTGATGTGGGGGGGATGCCAGGGGATGTGGGGGATGAGGGGCTCGATCCCAGGACCCTGGGATCATGCTCTGAGCTGAAGGCAGATGCTTAATGACTGAGCCACCCAGGTGCCCCTAGAAATTGTTGAAGTGCAGATCTGTTGGCCAAAAAACTTTCAGGTTTTATTTGCATGAAAATGCCTCTATTTCTCTTTTATTGTTTTATTAGGAAAAAAATACTCAAATTCAAACAGGTGTGAAATAATTATAGAATGTAATTCCACAGTTAACAATTTGCTTTGTGTCATATCTATCCATCTATTAATTTGTTTCATTTTTTGATGCTTTTCAAAGTAACTTGCAGTTACAGTATTCCTCCTCCTTAACTTCAGCATGTGTATTGTCAACTGAAACTTAGTAATTTATTATTAACTAACTTTAGTATATTGAATTTAACTGATTTTAGTATATTGTTCCAGTTATTTATTTCTGTGTGACAAATCACCCTTAAATATCAGGATTTAGTTTGCTTATGAACCTGTGCTTTGTGCAGAGACTAGAAAGCATTGTTTGTCTTGGCTTCAGGCACGTCAGAGTGGCTTGATAATTGATAACCTTGATAATTGGAGACTGGAATTATCTGAGGGATGGCTCACAAATCTGGAGATTGATGCTGGCTATTAGGACTTCAGCTAGAGTTGAGGTCTAGAACATTTACATACTGCCTTTATATGTATGTGTTTGCTTGGCTTCCTTACCAAGTGGCTGACTTACTCAGTATGGCATTGAATGGCATTTTTATGACCTAGTATTAACTCACAGAGTACCATACTCTCTTGACTGAAAGAATCCTAGAAGCCACTCATATTAAAGGAAAAAGGACATAGGCCTCACCATCTAATGGAGAATGCCAGTGTTGACCTTGGAAGAAAGGTATGTGTGATTATATTGTGGTAGCAATCTTTGGAAAATAAAATTTGCCACATATACTATTCCATGAGTTTTGACAAATGTGTACACCTTTGTAGTACTTAAGTCCTATCAGGTTATAGAACCAATTCCTGTCCCCACATCACTTCTCCAAATCAGCCATCGTTTGCATCACTTTGATCCTAGATTAGTTTACCTTGGACTAGAATTTGTATGAGGTTTCTTTTATTCAGCATAATATTTTTGAGATTCATCCACATTACTGCATGTATAAGTTGTTTGTAATGTTATTCTTCTACTGTTTTCAGTTCCTAGCTGTTAGGGATAAAGCTAAAGTAAACAATTATTTGAAAGTCTGTGTGGATATATATGGTATCTTTTCTCATGGATAAATGCCTAGGAATGTGATTTTTGGGTTATAGGGTAGTTATAATACCAGATCTTTTCTCCAGATTCGTTTGTTTTGTTTTACACTCCTACCAACAGTATGTGAGATTTCCAGTTGCCCAGCGTCCTTGTCAACATTTAGGGCTGTTAGTTATTTTAATGTAGCCATTCTGGTAGATGTATAGTAGTTTCTCTTCATATTTTGAAGGGTATTTTCACTTGACATTTAGAGAGTGTGCACACGTGCGTAAGCAGGGGAAGGAACAGAAGAGGAGGAAGAGGGAGGTTCTGGGAATGAATCTCAAACAGACTCTGTGCCAAAGCACAGAACCCAGTGCAGGGCTTGATCCCATGACTCTAGGATCGTGACTTGAGTCAACCAAGAGTCTGAATCTTAACTAACTGAGGCACCCAGGTGCCCCATTTTAGCCTTTGTTTCTGATGAGAAGTCTGTGGTTATACTTCTCTTCCTTCTGCTGTACTTAAAGTCTTTTCTCTCTGCCCCTTTTGAGATTTTCTGTTTATCACTGGTTTCCTTCGTGACTATCCTGCTTATTAGATTTTATGGTTTCATCAAACTTGAAATAAGTGTCAACCATTATTTCTTCTATGTATTTTTAAAGATTTTATTTATTTATTTGACAGAGATCACAAGTAGGCAGAGAGGCAGGCAGAGAGAGAGGGGAGGAAGCAGGCTCCCCGCTGAGCAGAGAGCCTGATGCAGGGCTGGATCCCAGGACCCTGGGATCATGACCTGAGCCGAAGGCAGAGGCTTAACTCCCTGAGCCACCCAGGCGCTCCCTCTTCTATGTATTTTTAAAATCACTTCCCTTCCTCTTACACGGTCTTTTTCCTGGGACTCCAGTTAAGGTTGTGTTAAGTCAATTTGATCTTGTCCTTAGGTCATTAATATATTATTTCTGGTCTTTTTGTCTCTCTGTGCTTGAGATTGCTTTGTTTTCTGTTTCATTGTTCCTGTTTTTCTTCCTGTAGTGTCAGATGCTTTCAGATATCTGTTTGTATTTCTAAAACTTCCATTTGATTTATATTTGTGTTTCCCGTTTCTTACATTAGTCTTTGAATTTTTGGCATATTTTTAATAGTATTTGAAAGCCCTCATGTACTGGTGCCATCAGTTCATTCATTTCAGGGTCCATTGATTGGTTTTTCTCTTGGTTCTGGGTCATATTTCCTTGTTGCATATTTGGTAATTTCTTATTGGATGCTGCACATAATGGTTTGTTGTTGAGTGACTAGATTTTGTTGTTTTTTAGTATTAAACTTTGTTTTGGCAGCCAACTAAGTAATTTGCTGGTCACTTTGATCCCTCAAAGCTATATTAGGGTGTCTTTATTTAAGGCTAGTAGCTACTGTAAAGTCATGGCCCTTCTTAGTTCTCCACAAAGTACTCCCAGTGTCAGTCTTCATTCTGGTTAGGGGGATTTTAGGAATTTCCCAGTCCTGTATGAGCACTGGGAATTGAACTCACTGCTCCTCTTTCTCTAGCTTCAAGGAGTCTTTTTACCTTATAGCTTAGGAGCGGAATCAAAGGACTGCCAAGTGGCAGATTTCTGGAGCCTTTTCTCTGCATAGCTGCCCTCCTCTCATTCTGTTCTACAAATTCTACCATTCAGCCTCTGAAACTCTGAGTTCTTGGTTTTCATTTTAGTGATACTGTTCTCTGATTAGATTTTCCCTTCATTGGCTACAGATTAGAAAGTGCTTCCAGACAGAAATCTAAGCTCACTTAGGTTTGGGGGGCTCACTTTCTTTCTTTTTTTTTTTTTTTTTTAAAGATTTTATTTATTTATCTGACAGAGAGACAGATCACAAGTGGACAGAGAGGCAGGCAGAGAGAGAGGGAAGCAGGCTCCCCGCTGAGCAGAGAGCCAGACACGGGACTCAATCCCAGCCGAAAGCAGAGGCTTTAACCCACTGAGCCACCCAGGTGCCCCTCACTTTATTCTGTTCGTTCACTAATGGGTCATAGTCCTGCATTGCCTGTTACCAGATCTGAAAACAGCTGTTTCATATGTTGTCCTTTTTTTTTTTTTTTACAAGAAGCAGCTGTTAACATACTTTTGGATCTTTTCTCTGGGCTTACTTCTGTTCCACTTACCTGTTTATCTAATACTCATAACTTACCTTTAAAAAAAGACTTTTGATTGAAGTATAATATACATAAGAATGCACATAAATGTACACAGAGCTTGTCAAACTTTGATACACTGAGCACATGTTTATCCAGCAGTCAAATCACTAAATAACAGTAGCAGCAACTCTGAAGCCCCTTATACTCTTTGTTATTACCTCTTCTCCCAGAGGAACCTCTATCCTGACTTCTAATAGCATAGATTAGATTTTCCTGTCTTTATGCTTTATGTAACTAGAATCCATCATATTTAATTGTGTCTGGCTTCTCACACTTAACATATTTATGACATTCATCCACATTGTTGGTTGTAGTCATTGATAGTTTATGATAGTTGTTGTATAGTATTCTGTTTTAGCAATATACCACAATTTATTCATTTTGTTGTTGATGGACAGATATTTAGTTACTTTCGGTTTGGGACTATTAGAATATTGCTATTCTAAACATTCCACTAAATATGTACTCATTTCTGTTTGATGTATACTTAGAAGTGGAAGTTATAAGTTTTAGAGTATGCCTGCATTTAGTTTTAGTAAATACTGTCAGGTTTTTGGGAATTATACTGATTGTAATTATACTATTTAATATTTCATGGTTTAATCCCTGGCAGAACAAGTTTCTAGGGGAAAGACATTATTCTTCCATTAGAAAGTGCAACTTTCTTGGTTATTGTGGTATGCTTGGTCTTCAGACTTTTGATTAAATTGGCATTGGATTAAATTTGTGTTAATTGGGGAAAAATCATATTCTTATTTGTTTATACATGACTTCCATTTGGAACTAGCCTGAAATCTTTTGTCAGGATCCTGATTCTTTTTTGTTGTTGTTGATTTTGTAGAGGGAAGTTGTGGTGTCAAGAGAACAGTCTCCATTACTATGAGAGTAAACATACGGATGAGATGAGCCATACCATGAACAGGTTACAACTAGAAGCACTGATAAATGTATACAGATAGCTATAATACAAGGTAGAAAATAACAAATGATAGGATAGAAATTTGTGTGTATCGTATTAGTAACATATAATAAGACCCAAAAGACCGTGGTTATTTACAAAAGAGCTTAGAGAACCCTGTGAGATACAGCCTTTAGAATGAATAGTTTTTTAATAGGGTATGGTAGATTGTTAGGGGATGAAATTCAGTTAGCAAGGGATACTAAAGTATTTCTGAGTGAAGTGACCTAAGAAACAAAACAACTGAAGTCAGAAGTTCCGAAGGCTAGCATTAATAACCAATAATCCAGGGATGGGACTAGATCATCAAGTACCTGATAATAATGTTATGTAGTGGGCAGTAAGGCTTGTATGAGTGGGTAGAGATCAGTTACAAGGACCTCATATGATATGTGGAGTTTGAAATTTATCCTGTAGGCATTGAGGAAGCATAGGCTGTTTTGAGCTTGAGAGTGATATGAGCAAAGTCAGGAAGATAATTCTAGTAGACGAAGTAAGGGATAAAGGCAAATGGGAAACCCGGTGAAGTAATGAGGGTCTATTTTGGTATGCATGGAGGAAAATAAAAGGAAGCAGGAGATATTTCAAAATTTATAGAATTTGATTATAAGGTAAAAGCATGGTACAATGGAATGAGCATGGCCTTTAGAATCATACAACTTGTGTTTGAATCATAACCTTTATTTACTAGTTAAATGACTTAAATAAAGCAAGTCACCTAAGAGAAAACTCTGTGAGCATCTTCAAGCATTAGAAGTATAAAAATGAATGATCCAGAGTCTGGACTGGTAGGTTTGGGCCAAATTGTGTATAGTTTGATCTGAAATGTTTGGGAAATTGGCTTTTTATCTGAGAGAAACCAAAAGGCAACAAAGGAAGAATTGGGGTTAGTATTGGAATATGGCGGATTTCTGAGATAGAATTGGTAGCACTGGGAGAACAATTTGTTGTATTGGGAAAGAGGGGCCTTCTGTTTAGAATATGACTCAAAATTTTCCAATTTGGGCAAATGGACTGATAGAGCCATTATTACCTCACACGGTTTTTCTTAATATGTGTGATAAATCTTGATCATGCCTCAGAGCTTAGTTTATATGTCACTTCATGAAGAATGCCTTTCCTGTTTTCCTGGATTAGGTCAGAACTCTGTATACACTTGCCATATCCTTACCATTTCTCCCTCACAACACTGAATCGTGCATTGCAATTGCATAATTTACTGTGGCTTTTATTTGTGCCCATTTTGCTTATTATATGAGGACAAGAGACTATGTCTGATGTCTTTAACTGTGTTTTTATCCACTTCACAGGCACTCAAAATTTATTATAATTTTTTAATTGTGATATAATTGATGTAGGACATTGTATTAGTTCTAGCTAGTAGACATTTTTTGAATGAATGAATAAGAATTTGAAGGTTAGCAGGTATCAACCTGCATAGTGGTTAGGCTAAAACAAAAATGAAAGGGAGAAAATAAAGAATGGCGGCAAACAATTTTTTTCAGCCTCTAACCAGAGAAACAGCAAGATGAGGCACATTTAAGGTGGTGTGACTTTTGGGAAATAACTTGAGTTTGATTTTAGATGCTAATGATACATCAGGTGTATATGGTAATTGAGAGTAGCAGACTTATAACTCAAGAGATAAAGGCTTAAAAACACAGAGTTAGGGATCCTAATTATAGAGGTGCTACAGAAGTGAATGGAATTGCACAGATAATTAATTTAGGTTAAGAAAAGGGACCTAGTGCAAGAAACTTGAGTGACCAAGACTGAGAGCTAGGAAGATGAACCAACAGACCTAGTTGCTGTCACAGGTAGAAGAATGTATTATGGAAGCAAGAGGTGAGGAAGTATTAGTGGTGTGAAAAGCTACAGAAATAAAGGATTAGGGGCCACAGGATTTAGAATACTGAGGAGTGATTAACTTTTATAAGAAAAATGTCAATAGATGGAAGGTTTTGTATATCAGAGGTTGAGCTAATCGTTTTCAGGTCTTTTAGCAGTTAAAGGAAGGAAAATAAGGAGCTGGTACTCAGAAGGGTTAATGGAGTTGAGGGGTTTATGCGGGGAATACTATATGAAAGCAGTATTAGATAAACATTTTAGCCTAACTCCAGAATGGATGAGAATAGCCTTTGATCATTTGCGAAATTTATAAATGTGCAAAACTTAAGAGTTTCAACAAGTTACCTTTACCTATAAATTTAAGACATAACCATGGTGCAAAGGAGAAGGGAACTACTGAGGGAACCCAACAAAAAAGTGATAGAAAAGGTAGACTGTGAAATTAAGTTTTGACCTAGGTTTAGAGATGAGCACTTACCAGTCGTAGTAATAATAATATAGAGACGTGTGTGCGTGTGTGTGTGAGAGATATATATAGGGAGAGAGAGTTAGAAAATGGATCATTTTAAGAAGAGTGAAAATGTTAAGAGGGGCAGATGAATGTAGACCAATAAAGGCATTTCTTACTAGATTTCATTTCTTATTCTTAGATTATTATTAGACTGAGCCTTCTGTTGGAGAGGGACTCAGATACAAATAAAATAAAGACACTAGGTCTGGTATTAGGGTGTTTATGGTAAATTTTCAAAGAGACTAAGATTTCTGGTTCTTACAGTTTGTCTTACTTATCCTGTATCATTCTATATTTGGTATATTTCCCTATGATTATGTGTTCCTATTCTTCTAAGGCAAGGTTTCTCAAATTGAGATCTGTGCATTGCCTGCAATGTATGTTAAAAATACAGATTCGTGTACCCCCCACTTTATGCACTGAATCACAGTCTTTGAAAGTAGAGATCAAGTATCCACTTTTTTACAGATTTTCCCAGCTGATTCTATAATTGAATAGATTGAGACTTCGTGCGCTAAGATCTTTAACTTAGTTAATTAGAAAAAAAAGTGTGTGTGTGTGTGTGTGTGTGTATGCTGAGCATTTTCTGCCATCAACGTGTAGGGCACTGGGTGGGTTTTTTAATCTTTTGAGAGTTGGTTTCTTCATATAATAAAAGGAAATGCATTAAAAGATTACAATTCTTGTCAACTCAGAAATGCTCTGATCATAAACAAGTGAGTTAAGAATATACAGTAATTATTTGGGTGCATTCTTCAAGCTCAGAATTTGGTTTCTGGTGCATTAAGTTTTGATTTAAGAAATAGTCATTGCTACCATGTATTGAGCTCCTATTATGTGCCAGGAAGCATTGTCTTACATACTTTTAAAACATTTTCTCTAAAACTCACAAGGACCTGACACCTGAGACTCAGAAACGAAAGGACCTGCCCCAAGGCTGCTAATCTAGGAGGTAGTGGACAGGTGTCTGTAAAATGTACCTAACATAACAGATGTTCAGCATAGAGAATTTAATTAAAAGCTAAATTGTTTTAGGTATTTGAAGGAATTAGAGGCATACAGGCAAACAGTTTTCATTTTCAGCCCTTTTGGAGGGAGGGAAGAGTAAAGAAATGGCAAGCTCTAAGCTCTGTGGATGACTATGAGAAACATGGTTCTGCCAGCTGAGAGCACTGAGGCAACAGGGCCTGTCTAACCACCCTTGCTTGTATCCTGGCAACAACATTAGGGACACTTGTCTGTTCCTGTTTTTGGATATTCATAAATACTAACAAAATGAATTTCCTTTTAATGAATTTTGGGGAAATTTTTCTTTTGAGTTTACTCAGTTGTTTATGTGAAAAGAATTGAGTGAGGTGTTTTATATTTTAGGTTAAAAATCTGTAAGAACCTGATTTTAGAATTCACCAGCTCCTCAGAAGTTTGGCGAAATATGGTATGTTTCTGTTTTTATTTTTTGGAATTCAAATTGCATGTATATCTTAATGTCATAGTTAGAATAATGGCAAACATTTTCAGCATATTTAGGCACTTGCCATTTTTAAAGCATTGTGCTACCAGGTAGACCTAAGGGACGTAAGTGGGATTCTGAAAGAAATCAGAAAAGGTTAGTGTGTCATGAGAAGTGAAATCTTATGCATGAGAAGATTAGATGGGGCAGATTTGGCTTTATGAATTAATAATAGCTTCCATTTGTTGAGCTCTTACTATGTGCCCAGCACTGTTGGTTTATTCATCCTCATATGTTGGTTTGTTGGTTTGTTCATCCTCAGGACCACCCTCTGAAAAACACACTGTTAACAGTCTTAGTTCTCCCTGTAAGTGAAATGAGGCTCAGAATGGTTAAGAAACTTGCCCAAGAGTTGCCATTTAGTAAGTGACCAAATAGGAACTTGAATCCAAATTGGCTCTGGAGCGTGTTTGTGCTCTGTTGAACACTGGACCTCATAAAAAAGGAGACTAGTAGAGAGAACTTGACTCAGTAATTTTCAGAAAACATGTTGCTCTTCAATGAATTAATTTACTTCAGTTGATTAGTTAAGAGATATTTTAACTTTATTATTTTTATGTTGACAGATAAGAAAGTTAGACTTCTTTGGATCCTCTAAATCTACATACAGATTTAGTCTTACGAGAGAGAACTCAAGAGGGAATGTTGTTCATTTCAGGAATGCCATTGCCTCTTCCTCATGTGGCCTCAGTAGTGTTGTAGGCTCTTATTAGGAGACATGTAGCTATGATAGGGAAATTGTATTATTTCTTCCAGGATTAGGAGTCCCATTTATTGAAGTCACTGAAAGTTAATTATATATACTAAGGCCAGCCCTCACCCTTATTTGAATTTGAAACCCAAGTTTATAGGCTGCTGCAGAGGTCTGTGCCTAAGCACTGATATTTCAGCTCTTTTGGTATTCTCAGGTACCTTACTATTTTATATTGAGTTCTGGGTCCCTGCTGGTAACCACCTTCTATAGTTGTCTCTTGTCATTTTGAAGGTGTTATGTCAAGGGTATTTGTTTCTCCCTCTTAATTTTCTCATTTTCCTTAGTTCACTTTAAAGATTTGGCCTGGATATACAGTTGGTAGGGAAATAATTAAAGGGGAAAACTAGCTGCACAAAATGAGTTCTCCATACTGGAATATTTCAGATGTGTATCTTGCCAGAACTATATATAGCATTAGGATGCCTGATGAGCCATGATACTCAAGAAAGTTCAGCTAAGGCCAGGTAAGGGAATCCAAAGATCCTAGATTGAGGGAGGAGGACATATTTTTACATTTTGCCCATCTCTTTCATGAAATTAAGTACTAGTGGATTTGTGGCTGAGAAAGAATAGAACAGATTTTCATGAAATACCCAAGAGGTTTGAGCTAATGTTAGATTACCTTAAATATAGAATGAGTAGGACTAGACTGTGTGTGTGTGCGTGTGTGTGTGTGTAATTATCTGTTAAGCATTTGGCTACCTGGAAAACCCTATGTCTCATTTAAACAATTGCTGTAATAGTGGGATCTCAATCCATATTCTAATTCTTTGCTCAATTATATATGTGTAACATATGAAACTCTCGTATCGTAAGACCAAGAAATTCTAACCCTGGATAGGAAGTCACTAGATCTGAGTTTTAATCTTAACTTCAGCACTAATTCTAAAGTCTTGGGCAAGTCAATTAATCATTCTAAGTCTGCTTAATTTGTTTTTTGTTTGTTTTCTTAAATTCTTCCTGTAGTATCTGGCCTAGTTAGGTAGAGCCAAAGTTGTCAGGAGACTCAAGCAAGATACTGTTGACCAAAGTGCTTTGTAAACTGTAACACTCCATAAAAGTACAAGAGATGATCACCACATTTTCTCAAGAGAAAGGGAGAAAAAAGTAATACTGGAAAATAGCCCTTAAAAACATTTCTATAATAATTACTCTTCTGATTAATGTTGCATTGACACTTAATTTGAAGCTTTGGAGATTATTTTTTGAACAATGGGTTGGATTTATATATTAAAGTGTTCTAACTAAAGATTTGTTTAATTTATTAGAGTTATTAAACCTACGATCAGATCAAGTTAGCAGCTAGACTGGTGTGACAACCTGTTTTTAATCAGTGACTCAAAGCTGTGATCACCCTGATGTCACCGAATGGCCACAGCTTGTAAAAGGTAATTTTGAATGTTATTTTACAGCCTTTAAAAGGCTGTTACTATAAAGTAAAATACATGCTGTAAAAAATGAAGAAAATGTATAGTTGGCAGGAATAATGTGAATACCTAAGTTTTAATGTGCTTCTCCATTAAATATCTTTCCTAAAATATTTTATGCTTCCCCGTCTCCCCGGCCCCCAATCTATGTGCATAAGTAAACAGGAAAGTATTTCTCAAAGATTTCAAGTTTTCAAGTAAACATGTTACTATGGACATTATAAAAACTATGAAAAAATTCTCAATGTGCATTTTATGTGGTGAGAATTTTAACTAAAATGCTTCTCTAGGAATTTTAAAACCTTAATAAAACTGGTATAATTTACTTTCCTAAGGAGTTACAGTGGAGGTATAAGGAGTGGCGTGTAGGCTAGACAGAGTGCACCAGTTATTGGAAATGAGCTTCCATATGAATATTCTGGCTCATCCTGCGGTATTTAGATTTGGAGGCATTTTGTGATCACTTTTCTGTGATCCAAATCAAGACTTAAAATTAAAATAGAGGCTTCCAAGATTTATTTTTTATTTTCAAATGTTACTTACTATTTGTTTTGAAATTTCTTTTCTGCTTTGTTACTGTGACAAACTTTAGGCTAACCTAAGTCAGTACTTTCTGTTTTTTTTTCCCCCTCTGATTATGTCCTGAATTTGGTAAAGTTATGAGCATATACTAGATCCTTACTGCCCAAAACTGGACAATAATGAATGAAGAGACTCTAGTGGACAGGATAAAGCTTGGAAACAAATGCTAGATGTTAGGTGATTTCATAGTTTTGAAAATGAATGCCAACTTTAGGATATATTTTGGTAAGTTATTTACAATATTATAGAAATAGAAGCAGAATGACTAGAAATTTATTCAGACATGTACTATTATTACTGCAAGAAAAGTGTTTCTGTTAGTTCTTTGTATATTCACTTTTCTTTTAATTAAAAACAGTTTGCGATTTGAGTAGAAAACAACTTGGGCTAATAACCATGTTTATGAGACCTAGGATAGACCTGTTTTAGGGTAATACTCTTTCATCCCTTTCTTATTCTTTTGTCCTTCTGTTAGACTGAATTGGTTTAAATTACTTGGTTTGACAAATAAATGGTTTTTGTAGCTCACTTGAATATATGTTAATATTAAGCAGTAATCCACTATTTAATAATTTGGTGACAGTTTGATGCTAATGTTTACATATTCTCTTGTTTAGGGAACAGAAATTGGAAAACAGTGTAGTTATCTTTTGATGATGTATTTAACCTCTATTCCATTTCTCAAAACTTTGTAGCAGTTATATATTGTGCTTCTAAGACTCGGATTTGTTTTCCTTCTGCTTGTGTCTTACTTTTTTGCAATAGTATTTTAATTTTCCTGTCATTGTGTCCTTTTTTTTTTCCCTCTATCTTTCTCTTTCCCTGTTAATTTTTAAAGTTTTGCCGCCTGCGTGTTTGAAAGCTTCTAATCTGCCTCTCTTCCCTTAGTGCCAGCAGGTTTATTTTTTGTTTTGCAAGCCTGCTCTGCCTCCTTACAGTATGACATCTGATGCTGGAGGGTCGCACTTTCAAAAATGAGTCAGCTGGTACATGGGGTTATCATCAGTTTTTAGCTCTTCTGTCTGAGACATACAAACAAGTTTGGAAGCAATCTTGGGGTACTTACCCACAAGGCTGGTGGAGACCAGGTGTGTCACAAAGGTGATTTGCTTGCTCCCTGGGGGAGAGGGTGGAGTGAAATTTTTGCATTTGTGTCAGTGCCAAGTCACTGCCACCTCCAGCATGCCCCAATTTTTAGTTCTAATATAACTTTGTGCAAAATTGAAAATGTAAATATACTTCATAGATGATCTAAAATATCAAAATATTTGAGCTGCTGGAGTCTTGTCTTTTTTTTTTCTTTTTCTTTTTTTTCTTTTCTTTTTGCATTCTTGTCCTTGGACTCTGACTGAACTGCAGTGAGGGGTAATTTTGAAAGACTAATAAGTAAGATTTTTAAAAGCTAAGAAATGTGGAGAACAGTTTGTTTCTTTTTTTTCTTTTTTTGCTGGTGGCTCTGATTCTAAGATTCTTTTGTTAAAGTTGTTCACAATTAGAAGTCTCAAGTCAGTGATAAATTTACAGATCAGGTTGTAATGTCATTTGGAAAATTTTAGTTTTTGATCTCTAAAAAAATTTCCTGAGAATTGGAGTTAGTGATCAATATTATGTTGATTTAACTTAGTATATATTGACTGATGCTGTTTATAAAACTGAATAGGGTAACAGGAATTTATTTTTGTAACTGCATGGTAGGAATAGGCAAAATTCATTCATACCCCAAAATGAAAGTAAGACTTTTTAATGTCTTAGAATTTTGAATATTTCTATGCAAGATAGTAACAGTATATTAAAAAAGAATAGAAAGCAACTGGCAACTTTTTATAACTGAAATCAGTTCACAGTTATCCATAGTAAAATTTTAATACCCCAGCTTGGTATACTTTTGATAGATAGTACAGCTTGCCAGTATATTTTCAGGGAAGGTTAATTTCATTGTTGAACCAAGATAGTCATGATTAGAATGGTAAATGGTAAATCTCAGAATTCACTAAGCCTATTAGATTAAATTATTTAGAGCAGAAGTTAGCAAACTTTTTCTCAATGGGCCAGATAATAAATACTTTAGGCTTTGTGGGGCATATAGCTCTGTTGAAGTTTCTCAACTCTGCTTTTGTAGTATCAAAGCAGCCATAGACAGTATATGTAAGTGAATGAGTTGTGGCTGTGTTCTAATAATACTACAAAAATAGGTGCCTGACCCAGGCCTTAATGTGTTGTCCCAGGAAATAGTTTGCTGACCCCTGACCTACATATAGTTTGGGACTATGAGTACCAGTGAATACTTTTAATATTTTGGAAAACTAATAATTGGCTGCAGAAAGTTTCATAGTTGTATGTTTTTATTATAAATATTTGACCTTGTGAATAATTGATTTATTATACATTTTACTCCTTTGTATGTTGGTATCTAAATGTAGTGTTTACAGTTTCTTTTCCTTAAAAAAATGCACTGACTTTTTTATTAGTCCAGCTTTTATAATAAACGTGTTGAATAGCAATCTAATTTGATTACTTTTTTCTTCTGTTGAAATCTTTAGTTACTTTTAAAACTGTTAATGATTAAATCTTGTTTTCAAAATTGTCTACTAATATAACATGTCTGCCCCTTTTTGGAATACGGAATATTTTGCTTAACTTTAACTTTCCTCAATTGCATTTTACAGATCGCCAGGAGAACCGCAGTCTGACGACATCGAAGCTAGCCGAATGTAAGTGTAACTTGGTTGTGGCTGTGGTGTCTTCTGAGTTACGCTAGATTGCTTTAAAGGTATTAAATTATTTGAAAATAATTTCTAGTTATAGGAGAATAATATATTAAAAAATAAATTGGGAGAGAAGAGTGTACCTACTATTTTTCCTACCAAATAAATACCTCTAAACTTTGTACCATGTCACTAGATTTCTACTTTTAGATAGATAGCTGTAGACTCCTGGATTATAATGTGTTTTTGGTTACCTAGCAGTTGTGGGGAAATAGAGAGGGGAAGGAGTTCAGGTTAATGATCATTTATTAAACACTCACTATTCAACTGGTGATGTGTTGTGGATACAAAGATACATAATAATTAGTTCCTAACCTGCAGAATTTTATAGTCTACTCAGTGTGAAAAGAAGCAAATCTTTGGTCCTTGTGGTAGAAGGATACTGTTATGCAATAGGAACATAAAGGAGTGCTGGTTACCTGGGTATACAGTAGGACCCTAATCCATGTGGCAGGGAAGTAGGTACCAGGGTAGGCCAAATTAAATCTTGAAGTATAACTGGGAATTAGGTAGCAGAAAGCATCGGCAGGGTTATTCCAGGCAGAAGTATGGATGAAGTTAGACAGCAGCATAGTGAGCATAGGGAACAGTAGGCAGTTGAGGATTTTTACATCATAAACTGACTGAAAGGCCCGAAAATGAAGAAGGTAAGACTCGATGGAAGGGCTAGAGTTTGCCTACTATGTGGAAGACCTAGGTCTATTTCATGGGTATTTGGGAGTTAATAAAGAATTTGCTAAGGAAAGGGTAGTAACCTTGTTAGACATAAAATTTTAATAGTTTTGGCAGCAGAGAAACAATTGAAGAGAAGTGTGTGGTGGTAGGGTGACCAGGGCTTTAGCAGTTCAGGCAGTGAAAGCCTTAAGAAAGACGCTTGACATAATAGGAATTCAAGTTAACATTCTCTGGCTGTAAGAAAAATATTTAGAAAGTGAAATAGATAAGACTTCAGAGTTGGTTATAAGAATTTAAGAAGTTTAAAGTAATGGGAAGGTGGTTATTATTGAAGCAAGGTTTTTGAGGTAGAAAGGGCTAGAATGAAGAATGTAGGTATAGAGATTGCTCTTGAATAAGGGCAAAGACTCCATCTTGTTAAACTAGAAGGAGGTAAAGTTGGATATGTGATGTTAACTGTGTTTGTAGGTATGAATGGGAAGGACAGGGTCATTTTTACCTAAAATATTTTCTCAGTAAATTTGTTTAGGTCTGCTACACCACTGTTCTGTCTCCTCTGAGATGATACTAGATATTTCTTGAAAAGGAGGTTCAATTGTTGAGAAAGTTTAGAAACTGTAATTAAACAGATTTCTTTACTGAAAACAGTGGAAATATACTTTAAAGTGCTGATATACATTGTGAATCTCCATTATAAGATGGATTTATACGATTTATGCGATTATAAGTTGTATTTCTCAAATTTGTGTGTCTTTGTAAATTTCTTTTTTCCCAAACTTTTTTTGTGGTAAAATACATGTAACAAAGTTGACCAACTTAATTATTTTTAACTGTGTAATTCTCTTATGTTAATATTGTTGTGCAACCATTGCCACCATCATCTCTAACAACTCTTCATTGTGCAATACTGACACTATATCCTTCAAACAGTAACTCCCAATACACCCTTCTCCCCATCCTCTGGTAACCATCATTCTACTTCCTAGGTCTATGATTTTGACTATTCTATCTCATATACCTGGAATCATTTTTATCTGTCTTTTTGTGATGGCTTATTTCACTTAGCCTAATTTCCTCATGTTTCACCCACATTGTTGCATGTCAGAATTTTCTTCCTTTTTATTGCTAAATAATATTCGTGTGTGTGTGTGTATGGCATTGTGTTTATCCTTTCACCCATTGATGGACACTTGGGTTATTTTCATGTTTTTGCAATCATGAATAATGCTCCCATGAACATGGGTGTACAAGTATCACTTTGAGACCCTGCTTTCATTTCTTTTGGTATATACCCACAAGGATTGCTGGATCATGTGGTCATTCTTTTTTTTTTAATTTTTTGAGGAACCTCTGTACTGTTTTCTACAGTGAATGTACCATTTTACATTCCAACCAAGGGTTATAATTTTTGCACGTTCTTGTTAGTACTTGTAGTTATCTGTTTTTAATAGTTGCCATCCTAATGAAGTTATTTTTTAATTGTAGTTTTGTGGCCATGTAACTTCTTAAGAAATATGTTTTAATAGTATTTTGTGGAACACAGAGTTTGATTAGGGAACTTGAGGAGCCTGTGAAAACTTGGAAGAGTCTGGGGGAAATGAGTGAAGTAGAAGACCACGTAATATTGAGTCTCATACTACTGAGTGGCCATTTGAAGTTAACAAACTTATCATACTCGGAGTTGGAAGACTTTAATAGCCAGAAAAGAGGCATGTATTTCAAGGTTGCGTGTCAGCAAAACAGATAGGATAGAACTACTAATGGCATGGGTGTAGGTTGTTAACACCGAGGTAGTTGAATTTATGTCATTGGTGATGGCCATAATTGGGTAAGTTATAAAAAGCCAGATAGGTCAAATAAATAATTCAGTGTAAATGAAATTTTTTAGAACGATGTAGATGATGATGATCAAGGGTTGAGTGTTTAATATGCCTACAGTGGTGATTGGCTGACGTAAAGAGGAGATGAAGCTTTTTGAAGAAAGTCAAGTATTTTGGGTGTGAGGGGAGCTAAAGTGTTGGGATAGATCATGAACATAGACATTGAAGTCAGCATGCCCGTGATGTTACTGGGGGCAAAATGGAGCCTTTAGTGTAATGTGCATAATTTATCAGAAGAGAGGGGAAAGGTATTCAGATAGATAACATGACTTTCGAAGTGTAAGTTGTGTTTGTGTTATTTTTTTATTTTGTTTAGATAGACATTGTTTTAAATGCAAGGAATTAGAAGAGGAGTAGTGTACTTAGAGGTTTTAGTTGTCTATGAAAAAGTTCACAGAAGAGGAAACAAGATAAGCAGTGTCTTTTGGAGTAATCCAGACTTTAGTGAAAGCTAAGAGGTTGGGGATTATATAAAGCGGTTGAAGATTAGGGACAACCTGTAATATAAGTGTTTTTCTAGAGATCTTAGTAGAGTTATATTGGTGGGACAAATCAGTAGTAAAGAAAAGGAAAGGGTAGGTGAAGCTTGGTACTTTGTGGTAAAAATCAAGGATGGCAAGAATGAGGCATGATAGGATATTATCACAAGATTCCAGATGAAGCTCTGGTATTAAGTTCTGGTTGAGTTCAGCAAAAAACATGACCATGTTAAGGTAGAATAGCAGGAAATTAGACTTACCATAATGTCTTGATAACGGTGTGTAAGGTTCCAGACGTAATCTCTGTATTATAGCTCTAAGTCTTGTCTGCCCCCATTTCTCAATTCCTATACCTGTGGAAACCATACCAGGCAGTCGTTTCGTGAGGTGAGTAGGTCAACGTTTATTTTACCGTAATTTTGTGAGTCTTGATTTACAGAATAGGTAATGAAGGATTCTTGGTTTTACCTATGAATTAGTTATGGTCTTTGATTAATGGCAACATCTTGTATTTATTGAAGTATGATGTTTTGGGTACTTGGAGACACGTTTGCATTTGACATCTTTTAACTAAGGAGCATCTTGGGTGAATTTTAAAGGATAATTATATAGAATTAAAGACTATATGTGTTTGTTTTTAGGAATTCTTAGTGTTGTCTATTCTGTAGGGTGCAGAAAAACAGTAAAAATTTTTAACATTTGCATGCCATTCTATAGTCTAGCCTAGAAATAGAACTAACACAATAATCCAGATCTTTTTTTTTTTTAAGATTTTATTTATTTATTTGACAGAGATCACAAGTAGGTAGAGCGGCAGGCAGAGAGAGAGAGGAAGGGAAGCTGACTCCCTGCTGAGCAGAGAGCCAGATGCGGGGCTGGATCCCAGGACTCTGGGATTATGACCTGAGCTGAAGTCAGAGGCTTTAACCCACTGAGCCACCCAGTCACCCCAATCCAGATCTTATATACAGTTGTATGTATATTCTTTCTGTAGTTTGTTTAAACTTATATATTAGTGGCATCTTTTTGCACATATTAATTTAGATTCTTTAATTTTTTTAATGATTTCAAGGCAGTTTCTAATAAATAAATACTTAGTTTTCTATAAATGTTTGTATGACCTAAGACCCAGATCTCAGGCCCATCATTATCTGTTCTCTCTAAGTAAGAGCTTTATCAGCTCTCATATTTTTACCTCCAACTCTGACTTACCCTCTAAACTGTAGACTCATATATCCAGTAATTGAATGTCTGATTTTCAAACTTACCAAGTCCAAAATAGCTCTTCATTTTTTCCTCTCAAATCTACTTGTCTTGTTTTTTTTTTTTTTTTTTGTCTTGTTATTTTGCCATCTTAGCTGGTAGCAGTTCTTTTTTTTCTTCCAGTTTATCCAAAACTTTAGAAGCATCTTTGATTTCTATTTGTCTCACTCAGATTATCAGCAAATCATGTTGGCTCCACCTTTAAAATATCATAATTCAACCACTTGTCTTTTTATACCATTTCCACCTCTGTCACTCTGATTAAAGCCATCATCTCTTGTCAAAAGAATGCAGTTGTTTCCCAGTAGTCTTGTTGCTTCCATCCTTGCTCTTTTCAGTGTATTTTCTGTGTAGCTGCCAGAGTGATTTTTTTTTTAAGATGTATTTATTTATTCTAGATAAAGAGAGAGGACATGAGTGGGAGAGGCAGAGGGAGAGAGAATCTTTAGCAGACTCCATGCTGAGAATGGGAGCCTGACACAGGGCTCTATCCCACAACCCTGAGATCATGACCTGAGCTGAAACCAAGAGTTGGATGCTTAAGTGACTGTACCACATAGGCCTCCCCACAGTGATCTTTTTAAAACTAAAGTTAAACCATGTTGTTTATGCTCAAAACCTTTCAAGGGCTTCCCATCTTAGAATAAAATCTGAGGATCTGCAAGGCTCTCTATGAGCTCCCTTGCACTTTTGTGGCCTTTCCATTTCTCTTGCTCATCTTTGCACAGGCTTTATGTCTTGTCCTTATGCTTTCATGTTCTTAAGACTCATGCCTTTTGTTTGTGACCCTTCTCTGATATCCACATGGCTTCCATTTAGTTGCCTCAGAGCTCTCTGCTTAAATGATGCCTTATCAGAGAGGCCTTTGTTGACCAATTTTATCAAAGAATGGTCATGTTCTTTGTTCTCTGTTAGCCTTACCCTGTTAGATTTATCATCATGGGATTTAATGTCACTTGACTTGTTGCATATTGATTTCTTTGGTGTTTGGTTCATTTAATTCTAGGGTGGAAGCCTAATGAGAGTGCCTGGTCACCAATAGGTAATAAGTATACTTAATATATGAAAGAGTGAAATTACTAAATTAATGCAAAATGTTTATTTCTGCCCTTTTTAATTCCCTTATAGAAATGTAGGGAGAATTTTCTGGCATCAGTTTATGTGTAACTAAGTAATAAATATGTACACAACCCATAGAACTTGTGTAGTAGCACCTGATTTTCAGTTATGGAAATTTCTTTTGATATATCTTCAAGTTCAGAGTTTCTTTAGTTTCTAGTTTGTTATTAAGCTCATCAAAGATTTCTGTTACAGTGTTTTTGAACTCTGGCTTTTTTGGTTTGGGTCTTTGGTTGTTCTCTGCTTACATTGTTCGGCTGTTCTTTCATGCTGTTTACTTTATCCATTAGATCCCTTTATATCAATCACAGGTGTTTTAAATTTTTGGTGTGATAATTCCAACATCCCTGCCATATTTAGTTCTCATGCTTGCTATCTTTTCAGACAGTGTTTTTTTACCTAAAGGCAAAATTATGTCTCATGATTTTTCTTGATAGCTGGGTATGACTTCCCAGGTAAAAAGAATTGCTATAAGTAGGCATTTAGTAATATGGTGGTGAATTATAGGGGAAAGGAAGCATTCTATAGTTCTATGTTTCAGTCTCAGTCTTCTAGTGAGCCTGCCTGTGTCTCAGGATTGTGAACTTATTTCTCATTTTTTTTCCTCCTCTCTTAAGTGGGACAGGATGACTAGAGTGGGCTAGAGTTGGATGTTTCTCTTACACAGGTCAGTTAGGGTCTGAGAATACTTGGCAGATTAGGCTTGGGTTAAGTAGTTAGTAGTTTAAGAATAAAGTGATCTGGTGTATCTCTTTTTTTTTTTTTTTTTTAAAGATTTTATTTATTTATTTGACAGACAGAGACCACAAGTAGGCAGAGAGGCAGGCAGAGAGAGAGAGGGAGAAGCAGGCTCCCCGCCGAGCAGAGAGCCCGATGCGGGGCTCGATCCCAGGACCCTGGGAACATGACCTGAGCCGAAGGCAGAGGCTTTAACCCACCGAGCCACCCAGGTGCCCCTGATCTGGTGTATCTCTTAACAGGTTCCTTTTTTACTCCCCTGCTAGAAGCATGAGGGATTTTTCTCCCAACATTTGCTCTGAGAATGTGGTCAAGCTTCTTAATGTAAATATCACAAAATTGTGGGGGATCTGCTGGGACTAGGCCCCCTAGAGTTTTTAACAATTAATAAGACCTACAGGAATTTCTGCATGGAGTTTAGGTTTTACTATGCCATCACAGGTTCCTCTGGTAATTTCCTGCTCTCTGCTTCAGTAAGCCATGGCTCCCTGTATTTGCCTTTCTTTATAGTCTTTGGAGCAGCAGTTTGTTCTGTATTCTTGTCTCTCTCAATAGAAGAAGAATTATTAATTTTTTAGTCTATTCAGCTTTTTACCTGTTATTAGATTGGAGTAGCAGCTTCCTAGCTCCTCTATGTGGAACTGAAGTCAGAAATTGAGATATAGCTTGGATGCTTTTATTTTCTATATGTAGTGGGAGGAAAATATTTCTGTATGACTTCCAGTTTAGGTATACTTAGTGTGTATAATAGCGTTTGTGGATTAAATAACATCTTGAAGTACATTCTGAAGTAAGATAAAAATTTCTTGAATCAAATAGAGATCTTTTTTCATGATCCTCTCCTATAGATTCTGATGTCATGTTCTTTGCGTATTTTTTTATACTTCTGATACACTTATGAAACTGGGAGGTTTTTAAAAAAATATTTATTTATTTTTGTTCTATTTTGTTTTAAATTCCAGTATAATTAACATACAGTGTTAGGTCAGTTTCAGATGCAGTATAGTGATTCAGTAGTTCTTTGCATTATTCAGTGCTCATCACAGTAAATATATGCTTATAATCCCTTTTACCTTTTTCATCTCTTTCCCACTTCTCGGTTACCATCCCTTCTGGTAACCATCAGTTTGGATCTCTGTAGTTGAGTCCATTTTATCTCTTTCTTTGTTTTGTTTTGTTTCTTAAATTTTGCATATGAGTGAAATCGTACAATACTTGTTTCTCTCTGACTGACTTACTGCACTTAGCATTATACCCTTTAGATCCATCCATATTGTTGCAAATGGCAAGATTTCATTTTTTTTTATGGCTAATACTCCACTGTGTGTGTGTGTAGATACTAGATGTATAGATACACTCCGCATCTTTATCCATTCACCTGTTGATAGACACTTGATTGCTTCCATATCCTGGCTATTGTAAGTAATGGCTGTAGTGAACGTAAGGTGCAAATATCTTTTTGAATTAATGTCTTCATAGGTAAATACCCAGTAGTGGAATTACTGTATCATATGGTAATCCTCTTTTAAATTTTCTGAGGAAACTCCATACTGTTTTTTTAATGAGTGGTTGCACAGTTTGCATTCCAGCCAACAGTGTACAACGGTTCCTTATTCTGAAACTGGGAGGCGTTATGGTTAAATACTATAAAAAGGTAGGGTTAATTGACACTGTTATCTAGATAATATCAGAGGAGAAATTGAAGGATTTTTATTAAAGTTTCATGATTTGCTAGGTTCTGAGAATATAACTGTAAGGAAGTTATTTGGTCGCGTGACTCAGGGAGTTTACCATTTAAATAATAGGCAGTTATAATGAGGTATACTGAGAGTAGGTACAGGTTGCTGTGGGAGCAGAGAAGGGATATGTAATCATCTTGGAAATGATATCTAAGCTGAGTCTTTGAGATTGACTTGGTATAAATAGAGATCATAGTATTCTAGGCAAGAAGAAAACTTTTGAGACCTGGAGCCAATGAAGACAGCAGGAACAAATCCTTTGAACTGTGGAAGTTCAGTATTGCTGGAATGTAGATTTAGGAGATGGGGGAAGGGTGCCAAAAAATGTAGCTGGAAGTAGAAAGCCTTGATCAGATAGTAAAAGGCCTTGACACTACTGAAAAGTCCTGGGTTTTCTGATAGATGTAGGAGGTAGTGAAAAAATGTCAGGCATAGAAGTCACTTGAGCATTATACCCTGTAGATCCATCCATATCTGTTTACTTTTCTACCAAATGAAGCATCATATAAGCTTACATATATTCTCTTTTATCTTTTTTTTTTTTTTTTTTTTGAGGATGGGTGATGGGAAGAGAGAGAGAATCTTAAGCAGGCTTCACACCCAGTGTGGAGCCTGAAGGCTGGATCTCACAACCCTGAGATCATGACCTGATTTGAGATCAAGAGTCAGACACTTAACCAACTGAATCACCCGGGCAACCCTATACAGTCTCTTTTAAATAGAGAGTATCAAGCTTCTTGTTCCTGGTAGAGATGGATGAGTAGATGGACTGCATCTGGCTGAGTCTTCTCAGAAAGTAGAATGAGCAAAACCTGGCCATTTTTGTTGAGGTACTCTAATAAAAGGGTTTTTAGAATCAATGTGAAGTATGCATTTTATTCATTATATCTTAATGTGTCCCTAAAAAGGTTTTAGGAAACATTAATGGAAATGGTATACTTTTATTACATAGAACTTCTTAGCTATAAATGGGATTCAAACCTAAAAGAGGTCAATGAAAAGAAAAAGGATGCTATTACCCCTAAGTTATTTAAAAGCAGGACTTTCTCTGATTTACTGGGTCCTTTTTTGGCTTCTCCAATCTCTTTTCTAGGATAATTGTAAGTATGAAAGGACACAACATAACAAAAACCATTCACCGTAGGCTAATGAATGTTCATGGCTTTTGTTATTTCGGTTATTTCAGTTGTAGTACTACCTTCTACCCAGTTGCCCATGACAGAAACCTAGGCATTTAGCTCTTTCTGCCCTTTTCAGCCCTACAAACTACATCTTTTAAATATTTCTTGTATTAGTTTTCTTCTGTCCATTCCTGCTACTGCTGCTTTCTTTCCCTGGTCTCTTACAGTAGTCGTTACCTAACTAGATTGCCTGCCTCCACTTTTGCCAGCTTTGGTCCCAGTTTACAAAATGTAGTTAATCATAAAAGCAGATTTGACTTAATCACTTAACTGCTTAAATCCTTTTGTGACTTGTATTGCAGGTGTTCCTATTCAGTAGTTTATGAATGGTATATGAATCTTCTAAAATTTTTGCAAGATTGAGTACATGTGCATTTTATGGGGAGAAAGTCGTCTTTATTGATTACTCTACTTCTGACTAGAATCAGAATACCTTATTTCTTACAGAGTCTCATAATCTGGCTCCTCCCTGCCACTTCATATTTTTTAGTCCTTTATTTGAACTTTATACTGTTGAACCTAAGTTATCATAAGCTGTTCTCAGGCCCTTGTGCCTTTACTCCCTCATTTCCTTCTTACCAGAAACATTCTTTTTTTGTGTGTCAATCAGCTGCTAGTCATCCTTATCTTGGCTAAGTTGCCTTTCTTTAAATTGCCATACCTCTATGTCATCTGGCTTTTACCTCCTTAAACAGTAAGTTTCTTGAAGAAAGAGCCCATATGAAGGTAGTCAGAGGACCTTGAATAGTACTAGATTCTCAATCAGAGTTTGAACTATGCTGAAGGAGACATTTGGAAGCCATCAGGTATACCTTGAAAGAAGATGAAACAGCCCAGAGAGAATTTAAAAGAGAAAGTCTTTCATGGCTGGTCCCTGGAGAGTATAAACATTTCCAGATTAGAAAGGAAAATCTGAAGAACAACCAGAGAGAAAGGAGGAAATCAGGAAATGGTGTCCTGAAAGCACACAGTAAATTTCCAGAAGGTCTACATTTCTCAGCAAGGTTAAACAAAATAAGGGGTGAAAAGTGAGGACTCAGCAAGAATGGTTTCTACAGCCTAGATAGGCTAGGTTATAGGTGCAGCAAGCCTTAACCTGTTTGTTTACCACACACTGTTACCTTGTTCTCCACTGATGCTTCTGGACTATTGTTATTCTCTCAGCTTGAAAATTCCTGCTCCTATGAAGCTTTGAAGCTATGCTGTGTATATTGTCCTCTGTCTTTATTGTTTGGTGATCTCCTAGTCACTTCTCAGTCTTTGAGGAACTCATACTCTTCCACCCTACCCCAGATCCCTGGAGTCTTTGTTTATATGCTTAACTTGGAACTCCCTAGCATCTTAATTCCCCAACCATTTTATCTTCAATAATCTTTACCTCTGCTTTGCTGCGCCTTCCTGTTCCCTTGGGCATGCTAATGTTTATTGTTAAATGTTAATTAAAACACCTATTTCGGGTTGTTATCTTTTTATGCTTTCTTACTTACTTTTTCTCATCTCATCTGTTTTTCCTTATCTTTGAGAGGTGTCCTGTAGCCCTTCTACTATCTTGCAGTTTTAGCCTTCTGGTTCTTCTATTTCCTGGCATAGAATGTTCAGACCCAGGAGATTAAATAGATCATATTCTGTATGTTCCCTTTTCACTCTGGTGGTTATTTCCTTTGCTGTACAGAAGTTAAGTTCATTGTAGTCCTATTTGTCTGTTTTTTGCTTTTGTTGTGTATACTTTTGGTGTTTTGGTGATTTGTTGCCAAATCCAGTATCGTGAAGCTGTTTCTCTGTGTTTATTTTGGGAGTTTTATAATGTCACGTTTTATGTTTAGGTCTTTAATCCATTTTGAGCTAACATTTTGTTTTTTAATGTAGTATGAGATGTAACGGTCCAACTTGATTCTTTTGCATATGGATATCCATTTGTGGGAGAGACTCTCCTTTTCCCATTGTATAGCCTTGGCACCTCTGACAAAGCTCATTTAACTGTATATTATGTAAGGGTTTATTTCTTGCTTCTCTGATGTGTTCCATTGGTCTGTGTGTCATATCTTTATGCCAGTACCATACTGTTTTGATTTCTGTAGCTTTGTAAGATGTTTTGAAATCAAGAAGTATGAGACTGACTTTGTTGTTTGTTTTTTTTTTTTCCCTCAAGATTGTTTTTGCTCTTTGGGTCCCATTGAGATTCCATATCCAGGAATTTTAGATTTTTTTAATTATTAAAAAATGTTATTGAGATTTCAAGGGATTAAATTGAATATGTAGATTGCTTTGGGTAGTATGGGCATTTAACAATATCAAGTTTTACAGTCCATGAACACAGGATCTTTACATTTGTGTCTTTAGTTTCTTTCAGCAGTATTTTGTAGTTTTCATTGTACAGTAGTCTCCCCTTATCTGTGGTTTCAGTTACCCATGGTCACCTGCGGTCTGGAAGCAGATGATTCTTCTTAAAATATTATCAGAATAGTAATCTAACGCTACATCACAATGCTTATGTCATTCATCTCACTTCATTTCATCATATAGGTATTTTACCATTTTCACATCATCACAGGAAGAAGGGTAAGTATAATAAGATATTTTGAAAGAGAGAGAGACACCACATTCATGTAACTTTTATATTGTTGTGATTGTTCTATTTCATTATTAGTTAGTTATTACTGTTAGTCTCTTAACCATAGCTAATTTATAAATTAAATTTATCATGAGTATGTATAGGATAAGAAACATACATAGGGTTTGGCACTCTTGTGGTTTCAGGCATTCATCAGGGGCCTTGGAATGTATCCCCCAATGGATAAGAAGGACTGTAATACAAGTCTTTCACCTCTTGGGTTAAATTTATTAGTAAAGTATTTTATTCTCTTTGATGCTGTTGTAAATGAAAATATTTTTAAAATTTCCTTTTGTTCATTGTTTAGAGAAGCACAGCTGGGTTTTGAATCGGCTGACTTTTGTATCTTACAGCTTTACTAAATTTGGCTTATTAGTTCTAATAGTTTTTTTGTGGGGTCTTTAGGATTTTCTACATATAAGATAATGTCATCCTCAAGCAGAGATAATTTTGTTTCTTCCTTTCAAGTTTGGATGCCTTTATTTATTTTTCTGGCCTGATTGCTCTGGCTAGGATTTCCAGTACTGTTTTAAAAAGAAATGGTGAGAGCAGGCATCCCTGCCTGTAGTTCCTGATTTTAGAAGGAAAGTTCTCAGTTTTACACCATAATCTTAGCTTTTCATATATGGCCTTTATTATGTTGAGGTAATTCCCTTCCTTGTCTAGTAATGTTTAGGGATTATTATTATGTTAAAAGTGTTTATTATAGTAAAAATACTGATTTATAATTACGGTCTTTCCCTGAAAATTATATTTTGTTCTCTAGTAAATGGTTTATTGGTTGGAAATGGTAATAATGACTTCACAATCATAGATTCAGTCTTGAAATAATTTAATATTTTGTGCAATTCCATTGTAACAGACCCAACTTGAAACCTACCATAACTGTGTCACAGATGTCTTGTCAACCATTCTAAGAGGTGTAATATATCTAGAATACCATTGTTCACTCTTCTAAGAAATCTTTATGTTAAAATGCAATTTTGAGGGAGGGGATGGAATGTTTACAAAGGCAACATCCCAGAAGGAACAAAGAGATAAATTTACTTTGAGAAACCACTAGGTAAGTGGTTGTTAGCTTTATGGACACTATATAAGCCTTTTATCTTTGGCTTCTTACCTCCTCATGTCTTTGTTTAACTTCATACTCAATTAAAGTCACTCTACTTACATTGACTTTTATCTTTGCCTTTTTAATTATCCTATACCTTATCTTAGTTTTTTGTTTTTTTTTTTTAAGGTTTTATTTATTTGTTTCACAGAGATCACAAGTAGGCAGAGAGGCAGACGGGGTGGGGAGCAGACCCCCTGACAAGCAGAGAGCCCCATGCTAGGCTCGATCCCAGAACCCTGGGATCATGACCTGAGCCTAAGGCAGAGGCTTAACCCACTGAGCCACCCAGGCGCAATACATTAGTTTCTATGATGCATGTGACAGTTACTATTTCTTTAAGGTTCTATCATTTTTGTCTTTAACTCTAATTTCAGTCTTGTTTGCTCATTGTTCACTATCACATCTTCACTTTAGGACAGTAGCAATTTTTGTGGCTTCATCTTCATTCTTGTATTCATTACGTTTTTTTTTTTTTAATTTTTTTTAATTTTATTTTTATTTAAACATATAATGTAACCCCACCACCCTCTCCCAACCGCCCCCCCCCAGTTTGTTTTATGACATTAAGAGTCTCTTTTGGTTTGTCTCCCTCCCGATCCCATCTTCTTTCATTTTTTCTTTTCCTACCCCCTTAGCCCCCACCCCCGTTGCATCTCCACTTCCTCATATCAGGGAGATCATATGCTAGTTGTCTTTCTCCAATTGACTTATTTCACTAAGCATAATACGCTCTAGTTCCATCCATGTTGTCGCAAATGGTAAGATTTCATTTCTTTTGATGGCTGCATAGTATTCCATTGTATATATATACCACCTCTTCTTTATCCATTCATCTGTTGATGGACATCTAGGTTCTTTCCATAACTTGGCTATTGTGGACATTGCTGCTATAAACATTCGGGTAGACGTGCCCCTTCGGATCACTACGTTTGTATCTTTAGGGTAAATACCCAGTAGTGCAATTGCTGGGGCATAAGGTACCTCTATTTTCAATTTTTTGAGGAACCTCCATGCTGTTTTCCAGAGTGGTTGCACCAGCTTGCATTCCCACCAACAGTGAGGAGGGTTCCCCTTTCTCCACATCCTCGCCAGCATCTGTCATTTCCTGACTTGTTAATTTTAGCCATTCTGACTGGTGTGAGGTGGTATCTCATTGTGGTTTTGATTTGTATTTCCCTAATGCCCAGTGATGTGGAGCACTTTTTCATGTGTCTGTTGGCCATCTGGATGTCTTCTTTGCAGAAATGTCTGTTCATGTCCTCTGCCCATTTCTTGATTGGATTATTTGTTCTTTGGGTGTTGAGTTTGCTAAGCTCTGTATAGACTTTGGATACTAGCCCTTTATCTGATATGTCATTTGCAAATATCTTCACCCATTCTGTCAGTTGTCTTTTGGTTTTGTTGACTGTTTCCTTTGCTGTGCAAAAGCTTTTGATCTTGATGAAGTCCCAATAGTTCTTTTTTTCCCTTGCTTCCCTTGCCTTTGGCGTTGTTCCTAGGAAGAAGTTGCTGCGGCTGAGGTCGAAGAGGTTGCTGCCTGTGTTCTCCTCAAGGATTTTGATGGATTCCTTTCTCACATTGAGGTCCTTCATCCATTTTGAGTCTATTTTCATGTGTGGTGTAAGGAAATGGTCCAATTTCATTTTTTTGCATGTGGCTGTCCAATTTTCCCAACACCATTTGTTGAAGAGGCTGTCTTTTTTCCATTGGATATTCTTTCCTGCTTTGTCGAAGATTAGTTGACCATAGAGTTGAGGGTCTATTTCTGGGCTCTCTATTCTGTTCCATTGATCTATGTGTCTGTTTTTGTTCCAGTACCGTACTGTCTTGATGTTGACAGCTTTGTAATAGACCTTGAAGTCTGGAATTGTGATGCCACCAACTTTGGCTTTCTTTTTCAATATTCCTTTGGCTATTCGAGGTCTTTTCTGGTTCCATATAAATTTTAGGATTATTTGTTCCATTTCTTTGAAAAAATTGGATGGGATTTTGATAGGCATTGCATTAAATGTGTAGATAGCTTTAGGTAGCGTAGACATTTTCACAATATTTATTCTTCCAATCCATGAGCATGGAACATTTTTCCATTTCTTTGTGTCTTCCTCAGTTTCTTTCATGAGTACTTTATAGTTTTCTGAGTATAGATTCTTTGCCTCTTTGGATAGGCTTATTCCTAGGTATCTTATGGTTTTGGGTGCAATTGTAAACGGGATGGACTCCTTAATTTCTCTTTCTTCTGTCTTGTTGTTGGTGTAAAGAAATGCAATTGATTTCTGTGCATTGATTTTATATCCTGACACTTTACTGAATTCCTGTACACGATCTAGCAGTTTTGGAGTAGAGCCTTTTGGGTTTTCCCAAAAGGGGAGTTATCGTATCATCTGCAGAGAGTGATAGTTGGACTTCTTCTTTGCCGATTTGGATGCCTTTAATTTCTTTTTGTCTGATTGCTGAGGCTAGGACTTCTAGTACTATGTTGAATAGCAGTGGTGAAAACAACCATCCCTGCCGTGTTCTTGACCTTAGCGGAAAAGCTCTCAGTTTTTCTCCATTCAGAATGATATTTGCGGTGGGTTTTTTATAGATGGCTTTGATAATAATGAGGTATGTGCCCTCTATCCCTACACTTTGAAGAGTTTTGATCTGGAAGGGATGCTGTACTTTGTCAAATGCTTTTTCAGCATCTATTGAGAGTATCATATGGTTCTTGTTCTTTCTTTTGTTAATGTATTGTATCACATTGATTTGCAGATGTTGAACCAACCCTGCTGCCCTGGAATAAATCCCACTTGGTTGTGGTGAATAATCCTTTTAATGTACTGTTGGATCCTATTGGCTAGTATTTTGGTGAGAATTTTCGCATCTGTGTTCATCAAGGATATTGGTCTGTAATTCTCTTTTTTGATGGGATCCTTGTCTGGTTTCGGGATCGAGGTGATGCTGGCCTCATAAAATGAGTTTGGAAGTTTTCCTTCGATTTCTATTTTTTTGGAACAGTTTCAGGAGAATAGGAATTTATTCTTCTTTAAACGTTTGGTAGAATTCCCCTGGGAAGCCATCTGGCCCTGGACTTCTGTTTGTTTGGAGATTTTTGATGACTGTTTCAATCTCTTATTGTTATGGGCCTATTCAGGTTTTCTATTTCTTCCTGGTTCAGTTTTGGCAGTTTATATGTCTCTAGGAAAGCATCCATTTCTTTTAGATTGTCGAATTTGTTGGCATAGAGTTGTTTATAATATGTTTTTATGATTGTTTGTATTTCTTTGGTGTTGGTTGTGATCTCTCCTCTTTCATTCATGATTTTATTTATTTGGGTCCTTTCTCTTTTCTTTTGGATAAGTCTGGCCAGGGGTTTATCAATCTTATTAATTCTTTCAAAGAACCAGCTCCTAGTTTCATTGATTTGTTTTATTGTTTTTTTGGTTTCTATTTCATTGATTTCTGCTTTGATCTTTATTATTTCTCTTCTCCTGCTGGGTTTAGGCTTTCTTTGTTGTTCTTTCTCGAGCTCCTTTAGGTGTAGGGTTAGGTTGTGTATTTGAGACCTTTCCTGTTTCTTGAGATAGGCTTGTATCGCTATATATTTTCCTCTCAGGACTGCCTTTGCTGTGTCCCACAGATTTTGGACCACTGTGTTTTCATTATCATTTGTTTCCATGTTTTTTTTCAATTCTTCTTTAATTTCCTGGTTGACCCATTCATTCTTTAGAAGGATGCTGTTGAGTCTCCATGTATTTGTGCTCTTTCCAAATTTCCTCTTGTGATTGAGTTCTAGCTTCAGAGCATTGTGGTCTGAAAATATGCAGGGAATGATTGCAATCTTTTGATACCTGTTGAGACCTGATTTATGACCCAGCATGTGATCTATTCTGGAGAATGTTCCATGGGCACTAGAGAAGAAAGTGTATTCTGTTGCTTTGGGATGGAATGTTCTGAATATATCTGTGATGTCCATCTGGTCCAATGTGTCATTTAAGACCTTTATTTCCTTGTTGATCTTTTGCTTGGATGATCTGTCCATTTCAGTGAGGGGTGTGTTAAAGTCTCCTACTATTACTGTATTCTTGTCAATGTGTTTCTTTGATTTTGTTATTAATTGGTTTATATAGTTGGCTGCTCCCATGTTAGGGGCATAGATATTTAAAATTGTTAGATCTTCTTGTTGGACAGACCCTTTGAGTATGATATATTGCCCTTCCTCATCTCTTATTATAGTCTTTGGCTTAAAGTCTAATTTATCTGATACAAGGATTGCTACCCCAGCTTTCTTTTGATGTCCATTAGGATGGTAAATTGTTTTCCACCCTCTCACTTTTAGAAAGTGGTCGATTTTCTGTTTCTAGAATTGTTGTTCTTCTTCTCTTCGATCTCCTGTTGAATTCCTAGGTGTTCGGAAAGGTTTGATAGGCTATCTAGCTGATCTCCTGCTGCCTGATGTGGTCTCAGCCTGCTGCTTCTCTCTCAGCCTGCTAATTCTCCGCCATCTTGACTCCTCCCCCTTTCATTACATATTTTCTAACTGCCTGTTAAGTTTAGGATCTTTTTGCAACTTTCATCTTTTACATTGTTGGCAGCCATTTCAGTGGTTCTAACCCCAATGGCTTGCCATTGGCATAGGAGTATTTAACATACTTTCCTAGTATTTGTCTCCATGATAGGTAAATTAAGTTGCTATGCATAGTTACTGCCAGGTTATAACTTTTATTTTTATTAGTATTGTAGCAGTTTTTTTGGGTTTGTTTGTTGAATACTAGATTGATTCAAAAATGAGATTTAAAGTCAGAAAACACAGTAATGGTGCCATTGATAACATGTTGGTTTTCCTTTTTCAGTCACTAGAGGCTGAAACCATTTCTTCTGCCTGTTGACTGCTTTGAAAAGTGATAGTATGGTGACAGTATTTTCTCCCAGTGTTTTATTTTGAAAACTTACCAAACATGCAGCAAAGTTGAAAGATTTTGGCAAATGACACAGTAAGCCTATCATCTAGATTTTACTTATAATATTTACCTTGTTTTATCACATATCCTTTCGTCTGTCAGTCTATCATTCCAATTTTTCCCCCCTCATGAATTTCAAATTGCTGACCTCAGTGTCCTTTCCTGTCAGGTGAAACTGTTTTTTAAAGATTTCTGTCAACTTTTCTAGAGTAACTTTGGCCTACCACATGTAATTTATTTGTGGAACTGTCTAACAAATTGAGCCTTACAAGTAAAATAAGTAAATAGAAAGTGTTGTCTGTTTTCAATGCATATTTTCACTTGTCTCCTTTAACTTTGAAAGCTTTCTCAGTGGAAGATCTCACTTGCCCTCCATCTTTATTGACTCACTAAGAAAAGTATGTGAAATGTGAGGAAATTATAGAAAGTAAGCCATATTTTTAACTTTTTGAGGAACCTCTATATTGTTTTCCACAGTGGCTTTGCCAGTTTGCATTCCCTCCAGCAGTGCAAGAGGGCTTCCCCTTTCTCCATATCCTTGTTAACAACTTGTTCTTTGTGTTGATTTTAGCCATTCTGACACATGTGAGGTGATACCTTATTGTAGTTTTGATTTGTACTTACTGCCCTGATGATGAGTAATGTTGAACATCTTTTCATCTGTCTGTTGGCCAGCCTGGTTGTCTTTGGAAAAATATCTGTTCATGTCTTCTGCCCATTTCCAAGTTGGATTATTGTTTTTTGGGGGGCGTGTTAAGTTCTTTACATATTTTGCATACTAACCCTTTATCAGATAGGCCATTTGCAAATATCTTCTCCCATTTTGTGGGTTGCCTTTTAGTTTTGTTGGTGGTTTTCCTTTTCTCTGAAGAAGTTTTTTATCTTGATGAAGTCCCAGTGGTTCATTTTTGCTTTTGTTTCCCTTGCCTCAGGAGACATATCTAGAAAGAAGTTGCTGTGTGGCCAGTGTCAAAGAGGTTACTATGTATGTTCTTCTCTAGGATTTTTGTCTTTGAAGTTGCACTGCTAGGTATTTACCCAAAGAATACAAAAACACTAATTCAGAGGGATACATGCACTTCAGTGTTTATAGTAGCATTATCTCTAATAGCCATATTATGAGAACAGCCCAAGTGTCCAATAACCAATGGATGGATAAAGAAGATGTGGTATGTATACACAATAGAATGTTACTCAGCCATAAAAACAGAATAAAATCTTGCCATACCATGAATGGAGCTCGAGAGTATTATGCTAAGGGAAATAATTCAGAGAAAGACAAATACCTTATAGTTTCACTCATAGGTGGAATTTAAGGAAGAAAACCAACAAACATAAGGGGGAAAAGAGCAAAAAACCAAGAAACAGACTATAGAGAACAAACTATAGAACAACTATAGAGAACACACTGAGAGGAGATGAGTAGGGGGTCAGTTAAATAGGTGATGGGGATTAAGGACTGTACTTATGACAAGCACTGAGTGTTGTGTGGAAGTGTTGAATCACTGTATTGTACACCTGAAACTAATATACACTGTCTGTTAACTCACTGGAATTTAAATACAAACTTTCTAAAAAAGAAAGTAAGCCATAGCTCCTCTTCTCCTGTAATTTTGATTATGAATTGGCAGGTAAGGTGTCCCTAAAGGGGTCTGGTTAGTGAAGGAGTCTCTTCATTTCTTTCCTTTTTTCTATATTGTTTTGTTCTTTTTCTTTTTTTCTCTTGTTCTCCTTCTTTTTCTTTCTTTTTCTCTGCTTTAATCATACTTAGGGAAAAGTACACATTTTGCCACATTGATTTGCAGAGGAGAAAGTGAACAGGCCATGTGCTTAGATGGAAATGTCACCAGAGAGTAAAGAACACAGACTCTAAATTAAGAGTTGGGAATTTTTTTCTGTAAAGGGCCAGGTGGAATTTATTTTAGGATTTGCAAGCCATACAGTCTCTTCAAACTACTCAGCTCTGCTGTTGTAATGCAAAAACAGCCCTAGAGAATAATTAAGTTAATGACCTTGGTTATGTATTAATAAGAATTTTGGCCACTGAAATTTGATCTTCATATAATTTCTGCATGTTCCAAAATAATTTTTTTCTGATTTTGTCAACCATTTAAAATTATGAAAACCATTTTTATCTTGGGGGCTACAAAAACCAGGTGTAGGCTAGATTTGGCCCATAAACTAAGATTTGGTGACTCCTGCTATATAGGGATTAAGGGATTAACCTTGTACAACTTACTTATTTATAAATATGTCATTTATGTACACATTCCCAACATAGAGGCCTTTTATATGTTCTGAATTAGGTGGGGGTACAGAATTGTACAGAGATAATTCAAGGTATCATTGGTGTGAGTAAAGAAGAAAAATGTTTAATGTGGTTGATTCTGCTGATAACTTGGAGGTTCTGGCATGGCCTCTTTTCAGTCCTGTCTCACCTGTGTAGCTGCTATTTCTAGGTCTTGGGCAGAGAAGTGGACTGAATAGAAGGGCCTGCTTTCTTCCGTCTGGTATTAAGTCTCCCCTTAGTGATATTTAAACTCAAGTTTGAGTCAAATCTGGGCTCAAATCTCTTACTAGATTTGTAACTTGTTATGTAACTGCTCTGAGCATCAGCACAGTGATGGTTTATATAACTAGTTCATAAGCTTAGATCTTAGATCTTAGTAATAATCATAACAGTAATAGCAATGAACTCATCGTGGTGCTTACTAGGTGCCAGGCAGTGTTCTTACTGTTTCATATATATTAACTCATTTAATTATCTCACACCCATGATAATTGTTAATGTATACCATCACTTTAATGAAGAGGAATCTGAGACACAGAAATGTTAAGTAACTCATTTACGGTTACATAGTTAGAAGTGGCAAAGCCAACATGTGAAGTTAGGGAGCCTGGCTTCAGAGTGCTTACAGCCTTCTAGAGTGGGAACATTATAGCACATAGGTTCTCAAGAAATTACAGATACATTAACTTTACAGAATATTGTGGTATTTTTTCCTTAAAAATTTGGTATACTTATGAGGTAGTAGATATGCATAAATATGACATTCAAATTTTGATTTTTCGGGGTTTTGCTTTTTTTTCGGTTATAATTTATGGGATTTTTTTTTTTCTATAGGAGATTTTAGTACTACTACTGTTAAGAATTATTTTGGAATCAGTCACTTTCTGTGAGACAATGTAGTGGAAATGACTTAGACTCCAGAGCCAAGACCCCTGACCCCTGTTCTTGTCCTGATTCTGCATTTTCCTTCATGTGATCTTGAGTACATGATTTTTTTTTTTTAAGATTTTATTTATTTATTTGACAGAGATCACAAGTTGGCAGAGGGGCAGGCGCGGGGGGTGGGGGCAGCAGGATCCCTGCAGAGCACAGAGCCCAATGTGGGATTCGATCCCAGGACTCTGGGATCATGACCTGAGCCGAAGGCAGAGGCTTTAACCTACTGAGCCGCCCAGGCGCCCAAGTACATGATTTTATTTCACTTCTGTCCCCTTTGGCTGTGAACTGAAGATAATCATCATGGGATTCAAGTGAGATAATCTACATACACCAGAGTGCATAGTATGTTAACAAACACTCATCAAACACTAGTACTGTGTTTGCCTATCTCTTATGTTGAATAATCTAAACTTTAGAACTGAAAGGTGGGAAAACTGAGGCTCAGAGAATTACTTGTTTAGGATCTTACAGGTTTTTAGAGGCAGAAGGAGCTGTCATGTAACTTAGGTCTGCTAATTTCTCAGTCTTGTCCTATTTTTGCTGTTCACACTCCTTTATGCATTACACACAGAAGTATTAGGTAATATGACTGGGTTTTGGGGAGATTTTTCTTAGGACAAAACCTGATATTCTTATTAGAAAATAACTAGTGTTTGGTATTTTGAGTTTTGATAATTAATCATTAAAAACTCATGCAGACAATTTAGTAAGCTTTGAGGCTATTCAAATCATGTATTTGTGTATATACCAAACTAGTATTTAATATTTTGAATTTTTATAATTAATCATTAAAAAGTCATGGACAATTTAGTTAAAGTCTTGAGGCTATTCAAATCAAAATGTTAATACATTTTTCCATTTTTTTTAGACTTTTTAAGACATTACAATTTTAAGACTTTGATATATGTTCACAATTTTCCTACAAAGTAGAAATATATTCCATTTACATTTTCTTAGGGAAAGCTACTGTATTTCCGGAGAAGATATTAATCTCCCATTCTTTAGTAAATGGTAGCAACATATAGTATATATAAATCTTCTAGGTTCTGTATTTCTTTCTTTACACGTTGTTACTTTACTGTTTTGCATGGTGATATATCTGGAATAATCTTTAATTTTCAGAAGTTGGATTGTTTGTAGGTACATGTAATAAAATAGGTGATGCCCATGCAATTTTTAAGTGTGTTTTGTTGGTTTTTTTTTTTTTTCTCTCTCTCTCTGTATGCATGGGTTTGCATGGAACATTTTGAAAAATAGAAGCATCCGAATGAATTGAATGTTTTTGAATTACAGTTGACCCTTGAACAACATAGGTTTGAATTGTGCGGGTCCACATACATGTGGGTTTTAAAAAAATACACACACACACACACACACACATATATATATATATATATATATATATA
>RCUC01124640.1:0-33303 GCA_003697995.1 Taxidea taxus jeffersonii | reverse complement strand
CATTGATTTGTTCTATTGTTTTTTTGGTTTCTATTTCATTGATTTCTGCTTTGATCTTTATTATTTCTCTTCTCCTGCTGGGTTTAGGCTTTCTTTGTTGTTCTCTCTCGAGCTCCTTTAGGTGTAGGGTTAGGTTGTGTATTTGAGACCTTTCCTGTTTCTTGAGATAGGCTTGTATCACTATATATTTTCCTCTCAGGACTGCCCTTGCTTTGTCCCACTGATTTTGGACCGTTGTGTTTTCATTATCATTTGTTTCCATGTTTTTTTTCAATTCTTCTTTAATTTCCTGGTTGACCCATTCATTCTTTAGAAGGATGCTGTTGTGTCTCTATGTATTTGTGCTCTTTCCAAATTTCCTCTTGTGATTGAGTTCTAGCTTCAGAGCATTGTGGTCTGAAAATATGCAGGAAATGATCCCAATCTTTTGATACCAGTTGAGACCTGATTTATGACCCAGGATGTGATCTATTCTGGAGAATGTTCCATGGGCACTAGAGAAGAATGCGTATTCTGTTGCTTTGGGATGGAATGTTCTGAATATATCTGTGATGTCCATCTGCTCCAGGGTGTCATTTAAGACCTTTATTTCCTTGTTGATCTTGTGCTTGGATGATCTGTCCATTTCAGTTAGGGGTGTGTTAAAGTCTCCTACTATTATTGTATTCTTGTCAATGTGTTTCTTTGATTTTGTTATTAATTGGTTTATATAGTTGACTGCTCCCATGTTAGGGGCATAGATATTTAAAATTGTTAGATCTTCTTGTTGGACAGACCCTTTGAGTATGATATAGTGTCCTTCCTCATCTCTTATTATAGTCTTTGGCTTAAAATCTAATTGATCTGATATAAGGATTGCCACTCCAGCTTTCTTCTGATGTCCGTTAGCATGGTAAATTGTTTTCCACCCCCTCACTTTCAATCTGGATGTGTCTTCAGGCCTAAAATGAGTTTCTTGTAGGCAGAATACTGATGGGTTTTGTTTTTTTATAGATTCTGAAACCCTGTGTCTTTTGATTGGGGCATTTAGACCATTTACATTCAGGGTAGCTATTGAGAGATATGAATTTAGTGCCACTGTATTGCCTGTAAGGTGATTGTTACTGTATATTGTCTCTGTTCCTTTCTGATAATACTTTTAGGGTCTCTCTTTGCTTAGAGGACCCCTTTCAATATGTCCTGTAGAGTTGGTTTGGTGTTTACAAATCCTTTCAGTTTTTGTTTGTCCTGGAAGCTTTTCATCTCTCCTTCTATTTTCAATGATAACCTAGCTGTATAAAGTATTCTTGGCTGCATGTTTTTCTCGTTTAGTGCTCTGAATATCGTGCCAGTTCTTTCCGGCTTGCCAGGTCTCTGTGGATAAGTCTGATGCCAATCTAATACTTTTACAATTGTATGTTACAGACTTCTTTCTTGTCTTGTGCTGCTTTCAGGATTTTCTCTTTGTCACTAAAACTTGTAAATTTTGCTATTAGATGACGGGGTGTGGACCTTTTCCTATTGATTTTGAGGGTGGTACTCTGCACCTCCTGGATTTTGATGCTTGTTCCCTTTGCTATATTAGGGAAATTCTCTACCATAATTCTCTCCAATATACCTTCTGCTCCTCTCCCTCTTTCTTCTTCTTCTGGAATCCCAATTATTCTAATGTTGTTTCGTCTTATGGTATCACTTATCTCTCGAATTCTGCCCTCGTGGTCCAGTAGTTGTTTGTCTCTCTTTTGGTCAGCTTCTTTATTCTCTGTCATTTGGTCTTCTATATCACTAATTCTTTCTTCTGCCTCATTTATCCTAGCAGTAAGAGCCTCCACTTTTGATTACACCTCTTTAATAGCTTTTTTTATTTCAACTTGATTAGATTTTAGTTCTTTTATTTCTCCCGACAGGTTTTCTCTAATATCTTCCATGCCTTTTTCTAGCCTGGCTAGAACCTTGGGAATCATCGTCCTGAATTCCAGATCTGACATATTACCAATGTCTGTATTGATTAGGTCCCTAGCCTTGGGTACTGCCTCCTGTTCTCTTTTTTTGTGGTGAGTTTTTCTGCCTTGTCATTTTGTCCAGATATGAATCCGCTGTTCTCCATGTTAAGTGAACTTGGTCTTGGCTGGATTTCTTGTTGATCTTCTGGGGGAGGGGCCTGTTGCAGTGATTTTCAAGTGTCTCTGCCCCAAGCAGAATTGCACCGCCCTTACCAGGGGCCAGGCTAAGTAATCCTCTCAGGTTCGCTTTCGGGAGCTTTTGTTCCCTGAATGCTTTCCGTAGAGTTCCAGAGGACGGGAATGAAAATGGCGGCCTCCCAATCTCTGGCTCAGAGGAGCCGAGAGCTAGGGGCCCCAGTCTTCAGTGCGCCTTCAGAGAAAAGCGCTTAATCACTCCTGTCTCCCCAGCCTCCAGCCGCGCTTGGAGAAAATCGTGCATAATCAGTCCCATCTCACTGGCTTCTGGCTGTGCTCCGAGGTCACCCAGCCTGTGACCAAGCATCTCTGTCTCTGGCACAGAGCCCCGCCTGGAGTTTCTGAACCCCGTAGATCCCTGAGCTCTCCCAGGTCAGAGTCTCCCCGGATCTTGTGGGGACTCCACGCCCAGAGCACCGGCCCGTGTCACAGACCAGGCTCTAGGAAACCCTGAGTTGAGAGCTCACTCCTCAGCTCTGTCTCCACAGCCAGCTTCCCCGCTCTAATACCTGTGAGCTCTGCAACACTCAGACATCCCCGATCCTTCTGTGACCCCGCGGGACCTGAGTCCATGCTGTCCCCTCGAGTTCCTCATCCCAGTTTAGCCTCTGGAGTCATGTCCCTCCCAGGAGCAGACTTTTAAAAGTCCTGATTTTGTGCTCCGTTGTTCCTCCACTTGCCGGGAGCCGGCCCCTCCCCCGCAGGGTCTATCTTCCCATCACGTTGGATTCACTTCTCCGCTGGTTCTACCTTTTAGAAAGTGATCGATTTTCTGTTTCTAGAATTGTTGTTCTTCTTCTCTTCGATCTCCTGTTGGATTCGTAGGTGTTCAGAATGGTTTGATAGTCTATCTAGCTGATCTCCTGCTGCCTGATGTCGTCTCAGCCTGCTACTTCTCTGCCATCTTGACTCCTCCTCTTGCTATCTTTTTCAAAAGACTCAACTTTCCAGAGATACAGGGAAATTAAAACTGGTTTATATATAAGGGTAGTATTGAATAGGAGAAAAGGACTTCTTTGAAGCTTATATCTATTTCTCTATCTATGTCTATGTCTATATCTATATCTATGTCATCTATATCTATTTAAAAAATAAAAAGAAACAACAGTAAATGTATGAAAAAATTTAAGTTAATAAGTTATTATGGAATATGTTGTATTAAACAACTAGCTATAATGGTAAGTAGGTTAAAAAGTAAAAGAAGAAGAATTGTGAAAAGGAATTTTAAAAAGAGAAAAGAAAAGAAAACTTTTATCTATGAAACATACAGGTTTGGGGCAATACTGGGAGCTTAATATATTGTTTGCTCCTGATGTTGGGGTTTTACAGTTTTAGGGCGACCCTGTGGTGGTTTTCCTCTTGTTCTTTTGGCTTGTCTTCTGGGGAATGGCTGGCCACTTTTTCACTCATCTTGCTTGGGCTGAGTCACCCTGCCCCCTGTCAAGGGCCTGGACTCTGGGGAAACTGGTTATTCAGGCTTTTGTTCTCTGGAGGTTTTTGTTCTTTGGCAGCTTTTTCTGCCTTTTCAAGGGTCAGAGTAAAGTAAACTGCCTGGACCCAGACTTCTGCTTCAGAGAGAAGCCTCAGACTCTTCCCTCTGAATAGTCCAGAACACACAGACTCCCCCTCTGCAAACTCTGCTGAACCCCACAACCTCCCACAGGCAGTGCACACCACCAGCCACTGTCTCATTGGTCACCCAAGCCCCCGCTTATCTCCGCACCCCTGTGCCACTAAAACTGTGAGCAATACTGATCAGGAGAGCCCAATCCTGCTGGCTGCCATTGTCCAGGCTGCTGTCAGGAGCCCATGCCTGTGCTGAGTGCACACAGATCAACCAGTCCCCTGAATTGAACTAAATATCTACTGTGGTTCAGGCTGTGGAAAGCTGCAGGCCCAGGAACCACCGACTGGAGCCCCAGCCAGGCCCTTCAGGAGTGGGTGGGGTGCACCCAGCCCCAACAGTCATGGTGAAAGCAGCAGAAAACCGCAGTCACAGGACTGCTGACTGCAATCCCCCTCACGCTCTCTTAGGCACCCACGGGCACCAGCTGTGTCCACTCTGGGACTGTGGGCTTAAGTCCATGACTGTGGCTACCAGATCCCATCACTTGCCCCTAACACCCTTTGTTCTTTTTGAGTGTTGTTAACCAGTCTTCAAGCTAATTCTGGTCCCCAAGCACAAAGCACTTTCATATTAAGGTATTATTTTCCAATAGGTTGCTTCTGGTGGCTCCTTCCCCCTGTTGTTTATCTTCTGATATCAGTCTGAACACTCCCACTCCTCTGGATCTCTCCACTGATGGTCTTCTGTCTCCATAGAGATCCAGAAGTGTGTAATCTTACACCTCAGGCTGATTCATGGGTGTTCATAGTGTTCTGGTAGATATTTAGTTCAATTCAGGGGACTGGTTGAAACAGGGTCTCCTACTCCTTTGCTATATTGCCCCTCCCCTTATATTTAATGTCTTGAGAAAACTCCATACTTTTTCCAGAGTGGCTGTACCAGATTGCATTCCCACCAACAGTGTGAGAGGGTTCCCCTTTCTCCACATCCTTGCCAACATTTGTTGTTTCTTGTCTCATTAATGTTAGCCATTCTAACTGGTGTAAGGTTGTATCTCATTGTGGTTTTTATTTGTATTTCCCTAATGTCAAGTGATGTGGAGCATTTCCCATATGTCTGTTGGCCATTTGTATGTCTTCTTTGAAGAAATGTCTATTGGGTTTTTGTGTGTTGAGTTTCATAAGTTCTTTAGAGATCTTGGATACCAGCCCTTTATTTGTAATGTCATTTGCAAATATTGTCTCCCATTCTGCAGGTTGCCTTTTACTTTTGTTGATTGTTTCTTTTGCTGTGCAGACGTTTTTATCTTGATGAAGTTCCAATAGCTCATTTTTGCTTTTGTTTCCCTTGCCTTTAGAGACTTGTCTTGCAAAAAGTTGTTTTGTCCAAGGTTGAAGAGGTTGCAGCCTGTGTTCTCCTCTAGGATTTTGGTGGATTTCTGTTTTGCATTTGGGTCTTTCGCCCATTTTGAGTTGATCTTTGTGTATAGTATAAGACAGTGGTCCAGTTTCATTTTTCTTCATGTGGCTGTCCAATTTTCCCAGCACTGTATTGAAGATACTGTCTTTTTTCCATTGGATATTCTTTCCTGAGTTTCAAAGATTATTTAGCCATTAGTTGAGTGTCCATTTCTGGACTCTCTATTATGTTCCATTGATCTATGTGTCTGGGTTCTTTTGCCAGCACCATGTTCTCCTAATGGTTACAGCTTGAAACCAGACAGTGAGATAACACTTTTAAATAGTCTATTCTTAAATGGTCTAATTTTGTTTACTAACTGATGTATTTTGCTTTCTCATGTGTCAACAAATTTCTGTCCTATAAATATGGTTCTTTGTTCTTCCCTTTCTTTTTAATATGACCTCTATTGTATTAATCAGCATTGCTATGGTTGAAAATGACAAAAGTTAAATTCAAACTCTTATAATTAAAATAATAATAATTAAGAAAACACCAACTTTAGACATAAATCCAAGAGTTCAAGCAATGTCACAAGAACTATTTCTCTCTCCATTTCTTTTTTTTTTAATGGTTTTATTTATTTTTATCAGAGAGAGTGAGAGAGAGCATGAGAGGAGCTCCGTATGGAGCTGGGAGCCCAATGCGGGACTTGATCCTGGGACTCAAAGATCGTGACCTGACCCAAAGGCAGTTACCTAACCAACTGAGCCACCCAGGTGCCCCACTCTTTCTCCATTTCCTATTTCTTTATTCCTCAGTAATTTATTCTTCCAAAGCAAGTTCACCCACATGCAAGCAAAGATGACCACCAATAGCTATGGACTTACACTGTTTCTCAAAACTAATTTTTTTGAAAGATTTTATTTATTTATTTGACAGATGGAGATCACAAGTAGGCAGAGAAGCAGGCAGAAAGAGAGAGAAGGAAGCAGGTTCCCCGCTGAGCAGAGAGCCCTATGTGGGGCTCAATCCCAGGACCCTGGGATCATGACCTGAGCCGAAGGCAGAGGCTTTAACCCACTGAGCCACCCAGACGCCCCTCAAAACTAATTTTTGAGGAAAAAAAATTCTCTTACCCAGAGATTCAAAAAAGGTCATGTAAATGCTCTGATTGGCTTTCCTTTGATCACATGATCAGGTATTTTACTCTGATTGGCCAGATGAGGGTCAAAAGCCTTGTAGCCAAGAGATAGAGTATAGATCACAAAGAATGAGAATAATGGGGCACCTGGGTGGCTCAGTGGGTTAAAGCCTCTGCCTTTGGTTAAGGTCATGATCCCAGGGTCCTGGGATCGAGCCCCACATCGGGCTTTCTGCTCAGCAGGGAAGCCTGCTTCCTCCTCTCTCTCTGCTTGCTTCTCTGCCTACTTGTGATCTCTGTCTGTCAAATAAATAAATAATTTTTTTAAAAAAGAATGAGAATAATGGGGAAGAGGTAGTACTATAGAGACTATATACTGCAAAAATAAATGCATATAATCATAAAATTATAAACTTTTGATAACTCTAACCTCATCAAATGACCCTAAAACTTCTCAGAGATAGTATATCCAAAAGATACAAGGAAAGTCTTCTCTTCATACTTTCAGGTGAGAACTGCCTTTTTCTCTCATGCAAAAAAAGAACACCACTAAAGAACCATCCTTCAATCAAGCACAAAGAGACCAGGGGAATTACATTCCTCACATTACACAGCAAGAAACTGAGTGAATTTAGATACACATAAGGATTCAGAGGCTGCTGGGTGGCTCAGCTGGTTAAGCATCTGAGCCTTGGTTTCTGTTCAGGTCATGCTCTGAAGTTTGTGAGATGAGCACTGCATGGGGCTCCATGATGGGCATCGAGCATACTTAGGATTCTCTCTCCCTCTTACTCTGCCCCATTCATGCTCACTCTCTCTCCCACTCAAAAAGTTAAAAAGTATACAGACTACCTGCATCAGGATAGTACTCTCTCAGCACCAAAACTAATTACTCTGGTTCATCCTGGTATCCCCCAGACTTTCTGGGACCAAGGCCCAGGAATCAAGAATGGACAAAGAAGAAAAAATACTGCATTACTGAAAGAAAGGGTCTCTTTAAAAGACAAGAGTTAAGTTGATAATCTCAAGTGTGAAAATCAAAGGGCATAAGAATAAACTTTAGGGGTGCCTGGGTGACTCAGTAGGTTAAAGCCTCTGCCTACGGCTCAGGTCATGATCCCAGGATCCTGGGGAGCCTGCTTCGCTTTCTCTCTCTCTGCCTTCTTGTGATCTCTGTCTGTCAAATGAATAAATAAAATATTTTTTTAAAAAAAGAATAAAACTTTAATAATCACCAAAAAAAAAAAAATTACCTACCAGGGACCACATGCACAATGGTCTAGATTCATAGGATCGTGATGGGTGCCAGTCATTGTGCAGGTTCGGGGATATAGTACAGTAGAAGCCAGCCAGAATCCCTGCCTTCAATGAACTTATAGGGAGAGAATCAAGCAGGCAAGGAATTAGATTGAATAAGCACAATGATAGGGGACACACAGATGGTGTGGAGACACATGAAAGGGACATCTAATTTCGACTGAAAGAATCAGTGAAGGCTTCTCAAGGGAATGGTGTTTAGGCCAACTCTTAAAAGGGGAAGATGCTTTGGCCGCAGGCAGATATTTCTATTAGGAAGAAAGAGCAGGGATCATAGGGAAAATTAAGAATCCAACTTCCTTCCTTCGGTCAGGAATGACGAGAGCTGAAGAGCTACACCAAGAGTGCAATAGCAAACAGGCCAGATGCCTTCAGAGAGCTCATAAAAAAAATAACAAGGAATAAAAAATAAAAAGTTTAATTACAGATTATAGTGAATCCTGCAGGATGAGAGAGAGAGAATATGGGAAGGAGGATGTGGGAGTGCATATTAAGACAGTAGTCAGGTGATATTTGAGGTAAAGCTGAAGGGATGAAAACCAATAGTCCTTTCAGAGCTAGCTGGAAAGAGGAAACAGCAGGGCAAAGCTGAAGGCAGAGAGGGTTTGGTCTATTTGAAGAACAGAGATAGACCATACTGAAGATGAGGAAGAAGGCCATTATCTATAGAATGTAGGAGGCAAAAGACAGAGTGGCTTGAGGTGAGGTGGATAGGCTGATCTTGTAGGTCCAAAAGAGGCAAGATAAGAGTTTCAGTCTAAATGCCTGCAGAGCATTTGGAAAGCTTTGAATGTAGAGTTACATTACCCATTTTAGCCTTTAGATAGATCACTTTAACTGCTTGTGGAGAAAGAATTGTAGGAAGGTCCATTAGGATGTTATCCTAGTGGCCCAGGTGAGAAATGACAGTGGTATGAACACAGTTGGTGGTTATGGAAAAAAAGAAATGGAAGGGATTTGAAATATATTTCATAGGTAGAGTCAGGAATACCAGCAGAATTTGATGAGAGAAAAGTAAAAGTAAAAAAAAATCACCTGCAGGTTTTAGTATGTGGTGTGAGTGGTGTTGAGGGATGAGGCAGGAGAGTTGCTCAAAAACCAAATCATAGAGTTTTTTAGAAGTTCCATTAAGGAATTACATTCCTATGAGGACAATGGGAATGTCCTTGAAGAGTTTGAAGAGATTATTTCATTGTTCTTATTGAACAATTATTGGGGCCTTCACTCCACAGTATTCTGTAATCTGACAGGGGACTAGACAGGGGAGGTATAAGAGGAAAACTGGGGTGAGGGGTGCTGATGTGTTAATGCAAGAAGGAGCAGTAATGCCCTTGGAAATTAGTGTTTATTTTGTTGTTTTGCTTCTTCTAATGACAGTAGAATACATGAAATACCCTCAGGACCTGAGAACCTGTGCTGTGGTTCATATTATTTCCCATCTGGGGACTAAGGGCGGAAATAGGTCCTTGCAGTACCTCGACCCCCCACCCCACAATCTGTAGGCTGCAGAACTCTACTTCCTAGAAAGCCACACATGACTCCACTTTCCTAACTAGCCTGACAGTATTTAAACTCCCCCAGAAAACACCAAGAAAAAGATCAAGCAGGGCAAGCTACTTGGGGAGGAGAGTAATGCTAATTTATGCTAATATAAGTTTCAATTCCTTATTGTATTTTCCTTAGCAATTAAATGTCTCTTTTAAAAAGTCACATTGATCAAACATTGTACTTCTGCTCCCAGCAATCTAATTATCACAACAATTGAATCTGTTAAAAGAGGTGGATTAAAATATTTGATTTTAACATATGGCTTTCGAGGTCAGGTTTCTAAGTGTCCAGCATTTACTACTTGAAAAGAAAAAACTATGATTTTCATTTCTGGCCTAAACACTTCCAGAAAATAAGAGCCATGTCATCCCTGCTTTGTGGTACACCTCCATCCTTCCCACAGAAGCTGACCTCCATCAACACTGAGGGGTCTGCAGAGCTCGTTTTGAAAGGGAATAATAGCACTGATAACCTGCATCAAGCCCTAGTTCCACATGCTTTTATGTCTTGGATAATTAGAGGTTAAGGGCACATGCAAATTAGAATCTTGGTCTCCTTACTTATCTTTCCAGGCTTTAATTGCCTCAGAGTTGGTATTTCATATATGTTAACATATTTGGACACTTAACGCTTGGAATATAGAGCTATAGAAGTGTTTGCTGCTATTATTATTATTATTATTAAATTTCTGCTACTGTCCAAGGCCTAATCAGGGGAGATTCTGATTGGTAATTTGCTTCATAGTGTAAATTTAAGACACTGATTCATTCTTTTAGAGGAATTTACAATAAAGTATTAGTCTTAATAATGGTGAAACAAAAAGACATTTCAGGCTGAAGGGAGGAGTGAAGGCCCCATAGGAGTTTTTCTTCCTAAGGGAAGCTTCCTAAGTGAGCTCTGTCTGCCTGGCCCCCTAGCACAGAGCAAGCATGCTGAGACACCAGCAAAGCAGAGGCAAAAAGAGCAAGATGAATCTCCATTTTCATTGATTTTGCAATCAGGAGATCCAAGAATTTGGGCATGTATGCATATGTGTGTCATCTGGGAACACACACACACACACACACACACACACACACTTTTGGCCTAGCTCTGAGAAAAGGCACCCAGAGGAGGAGGAACTTTTGTGGGCTGTTAACATGTGAACATGCGGAAGTAACCTCTTATTCATCCAGCATCCCAGAGTGTAGAGGAAACACTCAGGGCACTGAGTGTTTCTACTCAGGGCACTAACAAAGGTCTGCAAAAGATGGATAAGGGTAGGGCAGGAGATCCTTTCCCTGAAAAGGAGGCCAGGCCAACCAAAGATGCTGGTTTCTAGGCAGACACTGAAGCAGTGCAAAGTCCAAGATCAGAGCAGAAAAAAATGTAGAGACAGGAAGCTGGGTGCTTTTATGTTAATGAGCCCAAACCAGGGGCACCTGGGTGGATCAATGGGTTAAGCCTCTGCCTTCTGCTCAGGTCATGATCTCAGGGTCCTGGGATTAAGCCCCACATCCAGCTCTCTGCTCTGCAGGGAGCCTGCTTCCCCACTCTCTGTCTCCGCCTGCCTCTCTGCCTACTTGTGATCTCTCTCTCTGTCAAATAAATAAAATCTTTGAAAAAAAAATGAGCCCAAACCATGTTGGATCACTGTTTAGAAAAATGATTCTGTGTTTTGTGGGGTTTTTTGCTTTTTTTGTTCATTTTCATTCCATCAGTGATTTAATTATGGGAAAAGTGAATAGTGTTAAAGCTGCAAAAGGCACCAACAGTCCAGGAGGCCTGAAAGGGTAAATACAATTATAAACTGTAATGAAACCTAGCAGAATGCCTTCCAGCCGCTGGTTCAAAGCACTCACCTATGCTTTTGGAGAGGCATAAACAATGTAAAAAACTATAATTGCTGTGTCAGTCACAGCATCCTTGCAGAATACCAAGTACCACTCCATACTGCTGGCTTCCTGCTGTTGGAAGGGGGCATACAGCTACAGTGTCTGCTGGAAAACCTTCAAGGACTGAGCAGCTATTTGTCCCTAGCACCTTCAGGACTTCTTCTCAGGCCTCCATTACTCCCCCAACCAGAGGTGTGAGCAACACAACCACCCCAATCCATTTGTTACAATACACAGAACTTAAAAGCAACAGAGGCTGAGGGAAGGTTTTGCTTTTTCAACTGATCCAGGGGGCCTTAATCAATGGCTCCATGGATTGTTATTCTCCCTAAAGCAGAACTATTTGACAGAAATATAATGTGAGCCACATGTGTACTTTTTGTTTTGTTTTGTTTTTCCTCCTTTTTTTCTTCAATTTTTAATTTAAATTCTAATTAGTCAAGGGAAACCAGGGTGGCTCAGTTGGGTCTTTTTTATTTTTTAAGATTTTATTTATGTGTTTGAGATAGAGAGGGAGAGAGAGAAGGGGGAACAGCAGTGGAGGAGAGAAAGGGAGGAGTAAGGAATTGGGTGGCTCAGTTGGTTAAGTATCTAATTCTTGGTTTTGGTTCAGGTCATGATCTCAGGGTCATGAGATTGAGCCCCAGGTCAGGCTACATGCTCAGTACAGAGTCAGTCAGACATCTTTCCCCTTTCCTCTCCTTTCCCCTCTGTTCCTTCCTCTTCTTATTTTCTCTATCTCTCAAACAAATACATAAATAAAATCTTTTTTTAAAATTCTAGTTAGTTAACATACAGTGCAATTATTGATTTCAGGAGTAGAATTCAGTGACACAACACCCAGTGCTCATCATAACATGTGCCCTCCTTAATATCCATTACTCTTCTAGCCCATCCCCCACCCATCACCCTCCATCAAACCTTGGTTTCTTCTTTATTATTAAGAGCTTCTTACAGGACGGAGACAAGATGGCCAAGTAGGAGGCACTGTTTCAACTGGTCCCCTATAGTGAGCTGATTATCTACCAAAGAACTCTGATCACCCATGAAATCAGCCTGAGATTAGAATTATACACTTCTGGATCTCTATGGGGACAGAAGACACCAGTGGACAGGTAAAGTGGAGTGGGAACATTGGACTGATATCGGAAGATGAACACAAGGGGAGGGAGTCACCAGCAATTCATTGGAAAGGAATACCCCAATACGAGAGTGCCCTATGATTGAGGGCCAGCATTAACTTGGAGTCTGGTTGAAAGCACTCAAAAAGAGCAAAATATCTTAAGGGGAAATTGGTGGAATTGGGCGGCTAGGGACAGGGGCTTAAGCCCATGGATCCAGGATGGCCACTACTGCCACTGAGGCAGAAAGAGTGTGGCAAAGAAGTCAGAGGTTGGTCTCTGAGCTTCAGTGCATGTGAGAGAATCTGGGTGGCAGCACAGGTGAGAGACTCTGCTGTGGACACCAGCTGGCATCCTCTAGAACCACAGCCTTTTTACACTCTACATGGAGGCTGCACAACCATGGTCTGAGTCAGGCTCTCCACACCCTCCCCTGAAAGAGATCTGTGCAGGCACTAGCCGGTGCTCTCTAGGATCCGGAGAGTCTGAACACTCCCAACCCTGGCCAACAGAAAAATCTCAGCTGGCTGTCTCTGATTGGAATCTTTCCGGCAGAGCTGCTGGAAGCCAGCTCTTTGGACTAGTACTTCTCGTGATTTTGGTAACACTGGGATACAAGCGGGAGCTCCTGTGACCCCTGAGACTGTGACTGGGGGCATGCTCTGCAAGTGGCAGAGGGGGAGTTGATGTGCTCTGGAGCACCCTGAGGGGAACAGACTGAGGCTTCTCTCTAAGACGGAGGTCTGGATGCAGTTTGCTTTCCTCTAAGCCTCCAAAGTACTGCCAAAAGCCCCCAAAGGGAAAAAACAAACAAACAAACAAACAAAAAACAAAACAAAAAACTCCAGAGAACAAAAGCCTGAAAAAACGGTTTCCTCAGAGCCCAGCTCCATGATAGGAGGCAGGAAGACTCAACAATTTCAAGACTGACTGAAAAACCACGTGGCAGGCCCTACCCCCAGAAAGCCAGCCAGAAAATTCCCCCCCAAAAATAAAACAAAAAACAAGAAGACAACCACCACTACTTCATAGATACAACTTTTATTTTTAATTTTTAATAGTTCCCACTTTTCTCGATCTTTTAAATTTCTTTAATAATTTTAACCTATTTACCATCACACTGAGATGTTCAGTACAACAAATTCATAATAACCTTTTAACTTGAACTTTTCTGATACATATACCTGTGTTTTTCTTTTGCTTTTCTATATCTTTAATATTCATATAGAGATAAACTTTAAAGTAATCCACTTTCCCAGTCAGTACTACCCTTATATATAAACCACTTTTGATCCCCCTTTACTCAGGAAAGTTGACTCCTTTAACAAAGATATCAAGATACACTTAGGAAGAATTTATAACCACCCTCCCATCTTTTTCTTCTCTCAGTGTTTCTGTGAATTTGTTTTTGTTCTGGTAGTATATAAATCTTATACTTGGAGTTCATTTTGGCTGGGTTCTTTTTTTTCCCTTGCCATTTACTTTTGTTGGTCTTTTTGTTTGTCTGTTTTTATTTGCATATTTTATAAATCTTACCTTTGGGGCCCATTCGGGGTGGGTCTTCTCTTTTATTTTTTCCTTTCTTTTTTTTTTTCTTTTCTTGCTCTCTCCATTTTCCTTATTTCTTTCTTTCTGCTGGGGACTCCTGAATGCTCAGAAGTGCTCCAGGGTGCACCTTGCCTGCACCACGGTTGATAGATTTAGCTACACATCCCCTCAGCCATCTCTCACCAAAATGACAAGAAGGAGGAATGTCCAACAAAAGAAAAATTCAGAGACTGGGACCTCTTCATCAGAGCTATTGGATATGGACATAAACAGTATGTCAGAAAGAGAATTCAGGCTAGCAATTATCCAGGCAATGTCTAGGTTGGAGAAACCCTTTAACGACAAATGGAATTGATTAGGGCAGAAGTGAAAGCCACAGGGATGATGTTAACAATGCTCTCAATGAATTTCAATATAATCTAAATTCTCTAACAGCTAAGGTAACTGAGGCAGAAGATAGAATTAGTGATCTAGAGGACAAACTGATAGAGAAAAAGGATGAGGAGGAAGCTTGGAACAAACAGCTTAGAAGCCACAAAAACAGAATTAGGGAAATAAATGATGCCATGAAAGGTTCCAACATCAGAATTATTGGAATCCTTGAGGGGGAGAAGAAAGAAAGACTAGAAGATATAGTTGAACAAATTCTCCATGAAAATTTTCCCAATCTGGCAAATGGGAGCAGTGTTCATGTCCTAGAGGCAGAAAGGTTTCCCCCCAAGATCATAGAGTCTAGAAGGACCTCGAGACACCTGATTGTGAAAATTATGAACCATAATTCTAGACGGGAGCTCTTGAAAGAAGCTAGGGGGAAGAAATTCCTTACAGACAGAGGAAAGCCCATCAGAATAATGCCAAACCTGTCCACAGGTTTGGATTTTCCCATGGAAATCCAGCTAGGGCTGGCAAAATGTATTCAAGGCACTAAATGAGAAGAACATGCAGCCAGGAACAGTTTATCCAGCAAGGCTGACACGCAAAATGGATGGAGAGATAAAGAGCTTCCAAGATCAGCAAGGTTTAAAAGAATATGTGACCACCAAGCCAGCACGACAAGAAATATTAAGGGGGGGTTCTATAAAAGAGGAAAAAAAAACATGAATATCATTGAACAAAAATATATGGAGACAATCTATAGAAACAAAGACTTCACAGGCAGCACGATGTCAATAAAAACGTATCTCAATAATCACTCACAATGTGAATAACCTAAATGCACCCATAAAATGACACAGGGTTGAAGATTGGATAAAATGACTGGACCCATCGATATGTTGTCTACAAGTGACCCATTTTGAACCCAAGCATACATACAGACTGAAAGTAAAGGGATGGAGAAGCATCTTTCATGCCAGTGAGCCTCGAAAGAAGGCTGGTGTAGCGATTCTCATATTAGATAAATTAGATTTTAAATTAAAGAGTGTAGTCAGAGATACAGAATGACATTGCATCATTCTTAAAGGGACTATACACCAAGATCTAACAATTGTAAATACGTATGCCCCTAATATGGGTGCAACCAATTACATAAGAAAACTGGTAATCAAGATAAAGAATTATACTGATATGAATACATTAATAGTAGGAGATCATAACACACCACTCTCAGTAATAGACAGATCATCCAAGCAGAATATCAATAAAGAAACAAGATCATTGAATCACACATTGGACCAGATGGACCTCATAGATATACACAAACCTTCCACCCTAAAACAACACAGTACTCATTCTTCTCGAGTGCACATGGAATCTTCTCCAGAATAGACCATATACTGAGTCACAAATCATGACTCAACCTCTACCAAAAGATTGAGATTATTCCCTGCATATTCTCAGGCCACAGTGCTTTGAAACTGGAGCTCAACCACAAGGAAAAGTTTGGAAGGAATTCAAACACCAGGAAGCTAAAGATAACTTTGTTTAAGAATGCTTGGATCAACCAGAATTTCAAGGAAGAACTTAAACAATTCATGGAAACCAATGAGAATGAAGACATTTTGGTCCAAAACCTATGGGATACAGCAAAGGCAGTCCTAAGAGGGAAATACATAACCATCCAAGCCTCCCTCAAAAAAAATGAAAAATCCAGAATAGATTTTTAAGAGACCAGCTACAGGTCTCTACAATTGTAGAGTTTCTACAAAGTAGGTCTCTACAAAATAGATTTGTAGAGACCAGCTCTCTCTACACCTTAAAGAACTGGAGATATTTTAGGTCTCTACAAAGTAGGTTTGTAGAGACCAACTGTCTCTACACCTTAAAGAACTGGAGAATCAACAACAAATTAAGCCAACCCCACACACAAGAAGGGAAATAATCCAGATTAGAGCAGAGATCAATGAGATAAAAACTAGAGATACAGTAGAACACATCAATGAAACTAGAAACTGGTTTTTAGAAAGAATCAATAAGATTGATAAGCCATTGGCCAAACTAATCCATAAGAAAAGAGAGAGGACCCAAGTTAATAAAATTTTGAATGAAAGGGGAGAGATCATGACTAACACCAAGGAAATAGAAACAATCATGAGAAATTATTATCAACAGTTATATGCCAGTAAGTTAAGCAAACTAGATGAAATGGATGCATTTCTAGAAAACTATACACTTCCAAAACTGAATCAGAAAGAAATAGACAACCTGAATAGCCCAATATCTAGTAACAAGATTGAAACAGTGAACAAAAACCTCCCAAAAAACAAGAGTCCAGGACCTGATGGATTCCTTGGGGAAATCTACCAAACATTCAAAGGAAAAATAATACCTATTTTCCTGAAGATGTTTCTAAAAATTGAAACATAAGGAAGAGTTCCAGATTCTTTTTATGAAGCCAGCTTTACCCTGATCCCCAAACCAGGCAAAGACCCTACCAAAAAGGAGAATTTTAGATCAATATCCCTGATGACTATAGATGCCAAAATTCTCAACAAGATCTTAGCTAAGTAGATCCAACAGCCCATTAAAAAGATTATCCACCATGACCAGGTGGGATTCATCCCTGGATTACAAGAATGGTTCAACATTCCCAAATCAATCAATGTGATAGAACAAATCAATAAGAGAAGAGAGAAAACCACATGGTCCTCTCAATTGATGCAGAAAACGCATTTGACGAAATCTAGCCTCCATTTCTGATTAAAACGCTTCAAAGTATAGGGATACAGGGAACATTCTTCAACTTCATAAAATCTATCTATGAAAACCCCACAGTGATTACCATCCTCAATGGGAAAAAGATGACAGCCTTCCCTTTGAGATCAGGAACATGAGAAAGATGCTCACTCTCACCACTCTTATTCAAAATAGTATTAGAAGTCCTAGCAACAGCAATCAGACAACAAAGAGAAATAAAAGGTATTCAAATTGGCAATGATGAGATCCAACTCTCTCTCTTTGCGGATGACATGATACTTTATTTGGAAAACCCAAAACACTCCACCCCAATCTACTAGAACTCATACAGCAATTCAGTAATGTGGAAGGACACAAAATTGATGTACAGAAATCAGTTGCTTTCTTATACACTAACAATGAAACTGTAGAAAGTGAAATTAGAGAATCAATTGCATTTAATATAGCACCATGAACCATAAGATACCTGGGAGTAAACCTAACCAAAGCGATAAAGGTTCTGTACTCAAGGAACTACAGAACACTCATGAAAGAAACTAAAGAAGACCCAAAAAAGATGGAAGAGCATTCCATGCTCAGGGATCAGAAAAATAAACACTGTTAAAATTTCTATACTGCCTAGAGCAATCTATATTTTCAATGCCATTCCGATCAAAATTCTGCTGGCATTTTTCAAAGAGCTGGAGCAAACAATCCTAAAATATGTATGGAATCAGAAGAGATCCCGAATTGCTAAGGAAATGTTGGAAAAGAAAAACAAAACTGAGGGCATCACATTGCCTGATTTCAAGCCTTACTACAAAGCTGTGAGATCTCTAAGACTACATGGTACTGGCATAAAAACAGACACATAGACTGGTGGAACAAAGTAGAGAGCCTAAATATGGATCCTCAACTCTATGGTCAAATAATCTTCGACAAAGCAGGAAAAAATATCCAATGGAAAAAAGACAGTCTCTTCAATAAATGGTGCTGGGAAAATTGGCCAGCTATGTATAGAAGAATGACACTTGACCATTCTCTTACACCATACACAAAGATAAACTCGAAATGGAGAAAAGCCCTCAACGTGAGGCAGGAATCCATCAGGATCCTAGAGGAGAACATAGGCAGTAACCTCTTTGATATTGGCCACAGCAACTTCTTTCAAGATATATCTCCAGAGCAAAGGAAAAAAAAGTGAAAATGAATTTTTGGTACTTCATCAAGACCCAAAGCTTCTGCACAGCAAAGGAAACCGTCAAAAATACAAAGAGGCAACCCACTGTATGGGACAAGATATTCAAAAATGACAATACAGACAAAGGGCTGATATCCAAGATCTATAAAGAATCCTCAAAGTCAACACACACAAAACAGATAATCACATCAAAAATTGGGCAGAAGACATGAACAGACACTTCTCCAGTGAAGACATACAAATGGCTAACAGACACATGAAAAAATGTTCATCATCACTAGCCATCATGGAGATTCAAATCAAAACCACATTGAGATACCACCTTACACCAATTGAATGGCCAAAATTAACAAGACAGTAAACAACTTTTGTTGGAGAGGATGTGGAGAATGGGGAACCCTCTTACACTGTTGGTGGGAATGCAAGTTGGTGGAGCCACTTTGAGAAACAGTGTGGAGATTCCTTAAGAAATTCAAAATAGAGATTTCCTGTGACCCTGCGATTGCATTACTGGGTATTTACCCCAAAGATACAGATGTAGTGAAAAGAAGGGCCATCTGTACCCTAACACTCATAGCAGCAATGGCCACAGTTGCCAAACTGTGGAAAGAACCAAATGCCCTTCAACAGACCAATGGATAAAGATGTAGGCTATATATACAATGGAGTATTATGCCTCCATCAGAAGGGATGAATACCCAACTTTTGTATCAACATGGACAGGACTGGAGGAGATTATGCTGAGTGAAATAAGTCAAGCAGAGAGAGTCAATTATCATATTGTTTCTCTTATTTGTGGAGCATAAGGAATAACACGTAGGACATGGAGAGATGGAGAGGAGAAGGGAATTGGGGAAAATTGAAGAGGGAGACAAGCCATGAGAGACTGTGGACTCTGAAAAACAATCTGGGGGTTTTGGAAGGGTGGAGGATAGGAGGTTGGGTGAGCCTGGTGGTGGATATTGTGGAGGGCATGTATTGCATGGAGCACTGGGTGTGGTACAAAAACAATGAATTCTGTAACACTGAAAAAAAAATTTAAAAATAAGTAAATTTTTTAAAAAAGAACTTCTTACAATTTGTTTTCTTCTCTCTTTTTGCCCCTTCCCATATATTCATTTGTTTTCTTTCTTAAAGCCCACATATGAGTGAAATCATATGGTATTTGTATTTCTTTGACTGACTTATTTCACTTAACATAATAAATTCTAGGCCCAACCATGTCATTGCAAATGGCGAGATTTCTATGTTTTTATGGCTGAGTAATATTCCATTGTATGTATACTACATGTTATTTAACCATGTATCAGCCAGTGGACCTTTGGACTGTGTCCATAGTTTGACTGTTGTTGATGATGCTGCCATAAACACCAGGGTGTATGTACCCCTTTGAATCTATATTTTTCCATCCTTTGGGTAAATACATAGTAGTGCAATTGCTGAATTGTAGGATAGTTCTACTTTCAGTTTTTTGATTTCCCTCTCTCTGCACCCTCACCAACACCTGTTGTTTATTGTGTTGTTGATTTAAGCTATTCTGACATGTGTGAGGTGGTATCTCATTATGTTTTGATTTTTGATGGTTTTCCTTCATGATGAATGATGTTGAGCATCTTTTCATGTGTCAGTTGCCAATCTGGATATCTTCTTTGGAAAAAATGTCTATGCATGTCTTCTGCCCATTTCTTAGCAAGACTATTTGATTTTGGGGGGTTGTTGATTTTGATAAGTTTGATACAGCTCTTTATCTGATATGTCATTTGCAAATATCTTCTCCCATTTGTAGGCTGTCTTTTTGTTTTGTTGATTGTTTTTATTCACTGTGCAGAAGCTTTTTATCTTGATGAATTCCCAACAGTTCATTTCTGCTTTTATTTCCCTTGCCTCCTGTGACATGTCTAGTAAGAAGTTGTTATGGCCATGGTCAAAAAGATTGCTGCCTATGTTCTTATGAAGGATTTCTATAGCTTCAGGTCTCACATTTAGGTCTTTCATCCATTTTGAATTGATTTTTGTGTATGGTGTAAGAAAGTTGTTCAGTTTCTTTTTATTTTTTAAACATTGTATTTATTTATTTGACACAAAGAGAGATCACAAGTAGGCAGAGAGGCAGGAGGAGAGAGGGGGTGAAGCAGGCTTCCTGCTGAGCAGAGAGCATGATGTGGGGCTCGATCCCAGGACACTGAGATCATGATCTGAGCTGAAGGCAGAGACTTAACCCACTGAGCCACCCAAGCACCCCTCAGTTTCATTCTTCTTCATGTTGTTGTCCAGGTTTCCTAATACCATTTGTTGAAGAGATTGTCTTTTTTCCACTAGATATTCTTTCCCACTTTATTGAAGATTCATGTACCCACATGTGTAATTTTTAATCTTCTATTAATCACAGTAAAAACAGGTGAAATTAATTGTAATAGCATATTTTATTTAACTCAAAACATCCAAAATGTTACAATTGAAACATGCAATCAATATAAAAATATTGATGAGATATTTTAACATTTTTCTATATTGGAAATTAGGTGTGTATTTTAGGTTTATGGCACATCTTAATCAGACTGGCTACATTTCAACTACTCAGTAACCACATGTATCTAATAGTACAGGCCAACCCAGGGAACCAAACAAACTACTTTGAGCCACTTTTCACTTTGGGCCCTGTGAGCCTGGAATCCACCCCCATCCTGATGTGAAAGAGAACACTGCTTGTGTCAGAAGGCCTGAAGACCAGCACCTAGATCCACCCTCATTATGCACTTCCCTCCTCTGCCGAGCAGCTATTCTGAGACCTTTCCAGGCTGGAAAAAAATGGCCCAGAGGGCCCAAATTGGCCATGCAACTTTCATAGGTTGGAAGAAAAAAAAATACTTGTTTCTGTGAAATGGCATTGACCAAAAACCCACAGACCAGTTGGGCAAAAAAGGTCCAGGATCCTGGAGGTTAGGAGAAAGGAAGACCCATGATTTCCCCCTGGGGACTCCAGTGGTAAGAGACAGGGATGCACAGATTCCATTGCAGACAGCCTCTGGGTCCATTTGCCCACCCAGAGGTCTGCTCAAAACACTTTTGGCATGATATTCACATTACAAGTGTAATGTGGACCCAACAGACCTTCCTGAGGTACTGGAGAAAATGCAGCTGCTCTCCACACCACCCTGCCAGGCCGTAGAAGGGCTAGGTCAGCCATGCAGGTAGGCTTTGTTTGAAATGCAACTCAGCCTGCCTCTGCTCCCCTGTAGACACTCCACAAAGAGGCCTCACTGAGTAGTTTCATTTACAGGGGTGGTAATAACTGCAGCTGGTGTTCCAGTTGAAAGAGGAGAAATACCCAGCCTCCTTACTCCCAAGGGAGAGTTGAAAATCCCATGCAATCCCACTTCTCTTGGTGGACCTGCTTTAAAAAAATAGCCTCCTTCTAAAGGACCTCAGGAACCTCCAACCTTGTCCCCTTTGATTCCAAGGTCACCTTCTCTCCTCTCTCTCCCAAATGAACTTCCTCTTTCTCTACCCAACTTCTCCTTTCTTTTCATTTCCTAGGAAACGTTGTCCCTTTTTCTGGCCCAGGATGAACTCTATCATGAGACCCTGATCTCATCCTCTCACTCCACCAGGCCTCACTTACCCCAGTCTCCACTCTTTGCACCTTCAGTCTCTGCTCCAGCTCCCCCTTAACCTTTTCTGTAGCCCACAAACAAGCCTTCTCTCACAGGCACCTCCACCACTCCCTCTGCATCATGCTTTCCAGGTTACACCTGTTCACTTCACACTCCTTCCTCACTATTCTTTTTCAATCTGGCTTCTCTCCCCATAGTTCCTGGCACTACTTTCAGAAATCCCTAGGGTCCTGGTCACACAAATTCTAATACTCATCCACCTCTCAGAGCCATCTGCTTCATCTGGCCCATGGCCAATGCACTTTCCCTCACTGTAAAATCTTGGCAGCTTGCAGCTTACGGTCTAAAATTTTAGGGAACTGGAGCATTACTTTACAAGAGTTAATTCCCTGGCACTTCTGATCCAATGTGTCTTAAAGCAGAGTGGGCTTGAGGAGGAAACAAGATAGCAGAAGAGTAAGGGACCTCATTTCATCTGGTTCCTTTAATTTAGCTGGATAAGTATCAAACCATTCTGGACCCCATGAATTCAGCCTGAGCTATAAGGAAAATATATGTGAAATTCCATGAGTAGAAAAGCAATTGCTTTTTTTTAAATTCTTTTTTTTTTTAAGATTTTATTTATTTGACAGACAGAAATCACAAGTATGCAGAGAAGCAGGCACAGAGAGAAAGGCAGGCTCCCTGCCAAGCAGAGAGCCCGATGCGGGGCTCGATCCCAGGACCCCGGGACCATGACCTGAGCCGAAGGCAGAGGCCTTAACCCACCGAGCCACCCAGGCACCCCAGCAATTGCTTTTTGTATGATGGGACTTGTGGAGATATGAATCTGTGGGGAGATAGTGGAAGATAAATGGAGTGGGGAGAGAGCCTCCATAAGCTGCCTCTATGAAAATGATATAAGAGGGCAAAATCAGAATCCTTTCTAAGGGTTCCTCCAGTGAGAGACATCCCTGTCTGAAAGGGACTTGGGATAAAAAGGTCAGAATTCTAGGTGGGACAGTGTGGTCTCAGGATTCCAGGAGTCACAGAAGGAATGGGGATGCCTAAGCCAGTAGAGTGCCCAAGCAGTGGAGGGGGAAAACTGGTTATGGTCAATGAGCACAGGAGGGGCACTCTCAGCTTGGGTCACCATAAACTCTAAACTGATCGATTGGGTGACCGCTCACCACCTGAGTAATCTGAAAATGACTGGAACACACTGACCAGCTGCCATTCCCTGGGAGGGGCAAAATGAATGTCCCCATGACCAAGCAACAGCTCTCAGGGTGGCATCACCAGAAAGGAGAGTGAGGCAACACTCAGCTGCCCCTGGGAGCAGTGGAGCCAGTTCACGAATGAGCAGGTGACCACTCACTGCCCCAGGACACACAAAGGCAGTGAGATAGGTTCCTCAGACTCCCCCCAGGAAGATTGTCATGGGACTGCAGTGCAGGAGTCTGGGGAGTTTGGCACACACAAAGGTGAAGACTGTTTGTCCCAGAGGATTTCCTGAAGAGGGGGGATTTTATCCTTTCTGTTATGGGGCCAGAGATTGGGGATGGCAATGTTTATTCTTATCCTCTAAAGAGGTGTGGGAAGCCTTCAGGAAACAAAAGCCACACAGAGAACCAGTTGACACTGAGCCCAGCCCCTTGGCAAAGGGAAGTACAACTCCAACCAGGCAAAGACACCTGAGAAGAAGCACAGCAGGCCCACTCCAGAAGATATACATGAAAACAAATGCAAACTAGGTTACAGATCCTACAAGAGTGTAAAACTATTCCAGGGGACTAGAGTATATAGAGCTCGGGTTTTGTTTTTTTTTTTAATCTTTCAGTTCAAAATTTTCCATTTCTTTTTTTTTCCTTTTTCCCATTTCAACTAGTTTCTTATTTGACCAACTCTACATTTTTAAGTAGCTTTTTAACTTTAATTTTTTGCATCTACATTTTATAGATATATGCTTCCCTTTTGGCCTTTTATCATTCTATGCAATTTATATATATTTGTATGCAATTATATATATAATGTATATATATATATATAATTATACACACATACATACACAAAATGCAGTGTTTTCTCTGCATTTGGGGGATTTAGTGTCTTCTACCACACAGACCAAAATTCACTCAGGAACAATTGGATCACCCTGCTTTGTCCTCTCTGTGACAATGGTCTCTCTCCCCCTCCTCTTTTTTTCCCCTATTTTTCTTTTCTTTTCTGTTCTGCCTTATTTTTGTTTGCTTTTCTGTTTTGATTCCCAACTACTTTGGATTTGTCTAGAGTGTGTTTTGCTTGGGTCATGGTTGATATTTTGGACTCTGCTCACTTGCTCACCCATTCTTCTCTGGGCAAAATGACTAGAAGGAATTTGAAACAAAAGAAAGAACCAAGGGTAATGCTCTCTGCCACAGATCTAATTAATACAGATATAAGTAATGTGTCAGAGATGGAATTCAGGATAGCAATTATGAAGTTAATAGCTGGGGTGCCTGGGTGGCTCAGTGGGTTAAAGCCTCTGCCTTTGGCTCAGGTCATGATCCCAGGGTCCTGGGACCAAGCCCCATATCAGGCTCTCTCCTCCACAGGGACCCTGCTTCCTCCTCTCTCTCTCTGCCTGCCTCTCTGCCTACTTGTGATCTCTGTCAAATAAATAAATAAAAATCTTAAAAATTGTTTTAATTTAAAGTTAATAGCTAAAGTTGAAAAAAGCACAAAAGAGAATAGAGAAGCTCCAAGTGTATAAATGAGATTTAATCAGGCCAAAATTAAAAATCCTATAACTGAGAAGCAGTCTAAATTGGGTAATCCAACAGGTAAGTGAATGAGGCAGAAGAGAGTAAGTGATCTAGAAGATAACCTGATGGAAAGGAAGGAAGTTGAGGAAAAAGAGAAAAATTACTAATATCCCATGAAGAAAGGATTCAAGAAAACAATTTTGCCCTGAAACAAACCAATGTCAGAATTATTGGTGTGCATAAAGGATAAAGGGAGGGGGATAGAAGGCATATTGGAGCAAAGTATAGCTGATAACTTCCCAATGTGGGAATGGAAACAAGCAGTTATGTTCAAGAGGAAGAGAGGACCCTTCCCCAAATCAATAAAAATAGATCAACAACCTGACATATAGTAGTGAAGCTTGCAAATTTTAAGGAAAAAGAAAATATCAGAAGCAGCTCAAGACAAGAAGTTCCTTATCTACAGAGGGAGGAACATCAGATAACATCAGACCTATCCACAGAAGCCTGGCAGGCCAGAAAGGGCTGGCATGGTATATTCAGGGTACTAATTCAGAAGCACATGCATCCAAGAATACTTTACCCAGCAAAGCTGTCATTCACAATGGAAAGAGAGATAAAGAGCTTCCAGGACATACAGAAACTGAAAGAATATGTGACCACCAAGCCAGCCCTGCCAGAAATATTAAAGGGGTTCCTATAAACGAAGAGAGAGTCCAAGAAAAACATAGACCACAAAGAAACAGAGACAATCTACAGAAACAGGGACTTTACAGGTAATACAATGGCACTAAATTCATATCTTTCAGTAGTTACAATGAATGTAAATGGGATGAATGCTCCAACCAAAAGACTCATGGTTTCAGATTGGATTAAAAAAAACAAAACATGACCTATCCATATGCTGTCCATAAGAGATTCAGGTTAGACCTAAAGACACCTCCAGACATAAACTGAAGTGATAGAGAACAATTTTCCATACCAATGGACTTCAAAAGAAAGCTGGGATAGCAATCCTCACATCAAAGAAAATATATTTTAAACCATTCATAAGAGATGAAGAGAGACACTTATACTTAAAGGGTATATCCAACAAGAAGATCTAAAAATTGTAAATATTTATGCCCCCAACATGGGAGCAGCTGATTACATAAACCAATTATTAACTAAAGAATTATGTGGATAATAATACCTTAATAGTAGGAGATTTCAATACCCCACTCCCAACAATGCACAGATCATCTAAGCAAAAGATCAAAAAAGGAACAAGGGCTTTGAATGACACACTGGAACAGATGTACATTACAGATATATACAGAACATTCCACCCTAAAACAACAAAATACTCATTTTTCTCGAGCACACATGGAACATTCTTCAGAATAGACCACATACCGGATCACAAATCAGGTCTCAATGGTCACCAAAAGATTAAGATTATTCCCTGCATATTTTCAAACCACTATGCTTTCAAACTGGAACTCAATCACAAGAGGAAATTTGGAAGGAACCCAAACACTTGGAGGTTAAAGAGAATCCTACTAAAGAATGAATGGGTCAACTAAGAAATTAAAGAAGAATTTTTAAAATTTATGGAAACTAATGAGAATGAAAACACAAAACCTTTGGGATACAACAATGGTGGTCGTAAGAGGGAAATACATTGCAATAGAAATCTCTCAAAAAAAAAATCTCAAATACACAAGATAACTTTACACCTAAAGGAGCTTGACAAAGAACAGCAAATAAAGCCTAAGCCAAGTAGAGAAGAAGTAATAAAGATTAGAATAGAAATCAGTAAAATAGAAACCAGAACAACAGAACAGATCAACAAAACTAGAAGCTGGTTCTTTAAAAGATTTAATAAGATCAATAAACTTCTGGCCAGCCGTATCCAGAAGAAAAGAGAAAGGTCCAAATTAATAAAATCATGAATGAAAGGGGAGAGATCATGACCATCCCCAAGGAAATACAGAGAATTTTAAGAGCATATTACAAGCAACTATATGCCAATAAATTAGACAACTTGGAAGAAACAGTTGCATTCCTGAAAACTTATAAACTACCAAAACTGAAACAAGAAGAAATAGAAAATCTGAACTGACCAATAAACAGCAAGGAAATTGAAGCAGTCATCAAAAACGTCGCAAAAAACAAGAATCCAGGGCAAGAGGGCTTCTCAGGGGAAGTTCTACCCAATATTTAATGAAGATATAATACCAGGGACCTGGGTAGCTCAGTCAGTTAAGAGTCTGCCTTTGGCTCAGGTCATGATCCAGGGTTCTGGGATCAAGCCTTGTATCAGCCTCCCTACTTGGCAGAGAGTCACCTTCTCCCTCTTCCTCTGCCCCTCTCCCTGTCCATGCTCGCTCTCTCTCTTTCTCTCTCTCTCTCTCTTTCTCTCAAATAAATAAAATCTTTTCAAGAAAAAAGAAATAATATATATTCTACTGAAGCTGTTTCAGAAAATAGAAACAGAAGAAAAATATCCGGACTCATTCAATGAGGCCTGCATTACCTTGATCCAAAACCAAAGACCCCATCAAAAAGGAGAATTTTGGAGGGCTGGGGGGCGGGGGGTTAGATGAGCCTGCTGATGGGTATTAAGGAGAGCACATATTGCATGGAGCACTGGGCGTGGTGCATAAACAATGAATCTTGGAACACTGAAAAAATAAAATAAAAAATAGAGCTACCCTATGACTCTGCAATTGCACTACTGGATATTTACCCCAAAGATACAGGTGTAGTGAAAAGAAGGGCCATATTTACCCCAATGTTCATAGCAGCAATGGCCACAATCACCAAACTGTGGAAGGAGCCAAGATTCCCTTCAACAGATGAACAGATAAAGAAGATATGGTCCATATACACAATGGAATATTATGCCTCCATCAGAAAAGATGAATACCCAATTTTTGTATCAACATGGACAGGACTGGAGGAGATTATGTTGAGTGAAATAAGTAAAGCAGAAAGAGTCAATTATCCCATGATTTCACTTACTTGGGATATCATGGATGACATTAGGAGAATGAAAGGAAAAGTCAGTTGGAGGAAATCAGAGAGGGAGATCAACCATGAGAGACTTTGGACTCTGAGAAACAAACTGAGGGTTTTGTGAGGGTGGGGGTTAGGTAAGCCTGATGGTCAGTATTAAGGAGGGCCTGTATTGCATGGAGCACTGGGTGTGGTGCATAAACAATGAATCTTGGGACACTGAAAAAATAAAATTAAATTTAAAAAAGAAAGTACATTTAAAAGTACACCTTTTCCATCAGAAGGAAAAAAAAGAATTACAGACCAATATCCCTGATGAACATGGATGCCAAAATACTCACCAAGATCCTAGGCAATAGGATCCAATAGTAAATTAAAAGAATTATCCACCCGGACTGCAAGGGAGGTATATTTGCAAATCAATCAATGTGATAGAGCACATTAATAAAAGAAAAAACAAGAACCATATGATCCTCTCAGCTAATGTAGAAAAGCATCTGAAAAAATACAGCACCCTTTCCTGATTAAAGTTCTCTGAATTGTAGGGATAGAGGGAACATACCTCAATATCATAAACCCCATAGCGAATATCATTCTCAATGGGGAAAAACTGAGAGCTCCTCCCCTAAGGTCAGGAACAGAACAAGGATGTCCACTCCTGCCACTACCATTCAACATAGTACTAGAAGTCCTAGCCTCAGCACTAAGGCAACAAAAAGAAATAAAAGGCGTTCAAATTGACAAAGAAGTCAAACTCTCATTCTTTGCAGATGGCATGATACTTTATGTGAAAAACCCAAAATACTCCACCCCCAAAATACTAGAACTCATACAGGAATTCAGTAAAGTGTCAGGATATAAAAATCAATGCACAGAAATCAGTTACATTTCTATACACTAACACTGAGAAACAGTGAGAAAGAGAAATTAAGGAACTGATCCTATTTAATCTAAATTAATTAAGGAACTGATCCAATTAAACTAAAACCATAAGGTAGGTTGGAATAAACCTAACCAAAAAGGTAAAGGACATGTAATCTACAAACTACAGAACACTTATGAAAGAAATTGAGGAAGACACAAAGAGATGGGAAAACATTCCATGTTCATGGATTGGAAGAATAAACACTGTTAGAATATCTATGCTACCCAAAGCAATCATAGACACATTCAGTACAATCCCTATCAAAATACAGTTGACATTTTTCACAAATCTGGAACAAACTATCTTAAAATTTGTATGGAACAGAAAATACCCCGAGTAGACAGGGTAATGCTGAAAACAAGAAAACCAAAGCTGAGGGCATCACAATGTCTGACTTCAAGCTATATTACAAAACTGTCATCATAAAGACAATATGGTGCTGGCACAAAAATAGACACACAGAACAATGGAACAGAATACAGAACCCAGAAATGGACCCTCAACTCTATGGTCAACTAATCTTTGACAAATCAGGGAAGACTATTCAGTGGGAAAAAAGACAGTCTCTTCAATAAGTTGTTCTGGGAAAATTAGACAGCCACATGCAGAAAAAAAAAAAAAAAAGAAACTGGGGACGCCTGGGTGGCTCAGTTGGTTAAGCAGCTGCCTTCGGCTCAGGTCATGATCCCAGCGTCCTGGGATTGAGTCCCACATCGGACTCCTTGCTCGGCAGGGAGTCTGCTTCTCCCTCTGCCTGCCTCTCTGTCTGCCTGTGCTCGTTCGCTCTCTCTCCCTCTCTCTCTGACAAATAAATAAAATAAAAATCTTAAAAAGAAAAAAAAAGAAACTGGGCCATTCTTTTAAAACATACACAAAGATAAAATCAAAATGTATGACATACCTCAATGTGAGACAGGAATCCATCAAAATCCTGGAGAACAGAGGCAGCAACCTCTTCAAACTTGGCTGCAGCAACCTCATGCAAAACACTTTCCTAAAGGCAAGGGAAACAAAATAAAAAATGAACTATTGGGACTTCATTAAGATAAAAGATTTCTGCACAGCAAAGAAAACAATCAACAAAACTAAAAGTTAGCCTACAGAGTGGGAGAAAATATTTGCCAGCGATATATCAGATAAAAGACTGTTATCAAAGATTTATAAAGAACTTATGAAACTCAACACCCAAGAGCTAAAAATCCAGTCAAGAAATGGGCAGAAGACATGAACAGACACTTCTCCAAAGAAGACACACAAATGGTCAACAGACACATGGAAAAATGCTCCACATTACTTAGCATTGTAGAAATACAAATCAAAACCACAAGATACCACCTTACACCAGTCAGAATGGCTAAAATTATCAAGACAAGAAACAACAAATGTTGGCAAGGATGTGGAAAAAGGGGAACCCTTTTACACTGTTGATGGGAATGCAATCTGGTACAGCTGCTCTGGAAAACAGTATGGAGATTCCTCAAGAAGTTAAATAGACCTACCCTACAACCCAGGAATTGCACTACTTGGTGTTTACTCCCAAAGATACAGATATAGTGAAAAGAAGGTGCACCTGAACCCCAATGTTCATAGCAGCAATAGCCAAATTGTGGAAGGAGCCAGGATGTCTTTAACAGATGAATTGATAAAGATGTGGTTCATATACAATGAAATATTACTCAGCCATCAGAAAGGATGAATACCTAACATTTACATTGACATGGATTGAGCCAGAGGGTATTATATTAAGTGAGATAAGTCAATCAGAGACAGACAATTATCATATGGTTTCACTCATATGTGAAATATAAGAAATAGAGCTGAGGATCATAGGGAAAGAGAGGGAAATTGAAATTGAAAGAGAGGGAGACAAACCATGAGTTACTATTGTCTTTGGGAATCAAACTGAGGGTTGCTGCTGAAGGAGAGGTGGGTTAGGGAATTGAGTAACTAGGTGATGAGAATTGAAGAGGGCACATGATATGATGAGCACTGGTGTTATGCATAACTGTTGAATTACTGAACACCACACCATCAACTAATGAAGTACTATATGTTGACTAATTGAATTTAAATTTAAAAAAATAAAATCAGAGTGAGGTCTTCAAAAAGAAGTTAAAGCATGCGGGTTGGTCAATGGCCACAATGGCCACAGAGGCTATTTCTCTAATCCAAAGGAGAAATCAGTATGGCCGGTATTAAATGGTGGAAGCAGTGATTAAAAGAGAAGTGAGGAGGGTTCCTGAGTAGCTCATTTGGTTAAGCATCTGCCTCAGGCTCAGGTCAAGATCCTAGTGTCCTCTGTCTGGCTCCCTGCTCAGTGGGGGTCAGTTTCTCCCTCTTCCTATGCCTCTCTCCCTGCTCATGCTCATGCTCTCTTTAAAATAAATAAATAAAATCTTTTTTTAAAGAGAGAGAAAAGTGAAGAGTAAAGTTCTGCCACATGCTGCAACATGGATGAAATTTGAAAGTAATATGCTAAATGAAGGGCACCTAGGTGACTCAATGGGTTAAAGCCTCTGCCTTCGGCTCAGGTCATGATCTCAGGGTCCTGAGTTGGAGCCCCGCATCAGGTTCTCTGCTCAGTGGGGAGCCTGCTTCCTCCTCCTTCTCCTCCTCCTCTCTCTCTCTCTCTCTGCCTGTCTCTCTGCCTACTTGTGATCTCTGTCAAATAAATAAATTTTTTAAAAAGATTCGTATTTAAATGCTAAGTGAAATAAATTAGATGCAGAAGAGCTAATGTTGTATGATTCCACTTAGATGAAGTACTTAGAATATGCAAATGCAGAGATACAGAAAGTAGATTATAGGTTACCAGAACATGGCGAGAAGAGGAATGGGGAGTTATTTCTTAATGAAAGCAGACTCTATGTTTGGCATAATGAAAAAGTTTTAAAAAATAAATAGTGGTAATGACAGTACAACATGGTAAGTGCAATTAATTCTATTGAATTATACACTAAAGATGGCTAAAATGGCAAATTTTATGTTGTACATATTTTACCACAATTTTAAAAATTAATAATATCAAAAACCATTGAATTGTACAATCTAAAGAGTGAATTGTGTGGTATATGAATGCTATCTCAATAAAGCTGTTTTTTTTCTTTTCCTTGTTTTTTAAGAGAAACAGACATGAAGAGAATCAGAATATGAGTCAAGCTTATGGCAGTGACAGAGGGATTGGATGTTGTGGATGAGAGACAGAGACATAAAAAATGATGGCTGGGGGCGCCTGGGTGGCTCAGTGGGTTAAAGCCTCTGCCTTCAGCTCAGGTCATGATCTCAGGGTCCTGGGATCGAGCCCCACATCGGGCTCTCTGCTCCCAGGGAGACTGCTTCCTCCTCTCTCTGTCTGCTTCTTTGCCTACTTGTGATCTCTGTCTGTCAAATAAATAAATAAAATCTGTAAAAAAAAATTTTTTTTTAATGATGGCTGGGCACCATGGGAATGCTATACCAGCTGCACTGTCCTAACCAGCTGCTTAAGCTAAACTGGTTGGAAGCTGCCCACTATCATTGGTGAAATGTCTTCTTCAGACTTGGAGGAGCACAGAAGACTCACCACAGGAAAGATGGGAAAGTTAGGCAGTTACAAAATTTAAAGACATCAGTTTCTTTTCCCAGGCACACCCTTAACAGAAATGTCACTGAAGCTCTTAGGTCAACTGTGATGTGCTACATTCCAGAGAGCTGGGCACCTCCAGATCTCAGCCCCTCCTTTTCGATAAACTTTTCAGCAGACCACAAAACAAACTTTTCACGAGACCACAATTCATAAACAATCAGGTTCTGCAGCTAGAAGGTAGTTAGGAGGATATACACACCCAGCCACCCAGCTGGGCAATACACACAGCTGCCATTTCCCTTCTGTGCTGTGGAACTGGGAGCTGGGCAATGGCATCATTCTCAACTGATGTAACATTTTTTTTTATTTTTAAAGAAAGTCTGCTTTAGCTTACTGCATTTGGTTAAATTAATAAACCTGCATTTTACTTGATCTTTCTCTCATCAACTGAGCTTGTAAAGTCATATGTGGGTCGAGCTAAAAGTGTCACCAGTCACATAATATTAAATCACATCTCATTAGACCAATACTATTCTCTCTATTCACTTAATTCCTAGGCAAATATCTCTAAACTGGTTTGGGGGGATTTTTTGTAATTTTATTTTTTTCAGTCTTCCAAGATTCACTGTTTATCCACCAAACCCAGTGCTCCATGCAATACATGCCCTCCTTAACACCCACCACCAGGCTCACCCAACCCCCCACCTCCCTCCCCTCCAAAACCCTCAGTTTGTTTCTCAGAGTCCACGGTCCCTCATGGTTCATCTCCCCCTCTGATTTCCCCCAACTCACTTCTCTCCTTCTGCCAATGCCCCCCATGTTATTCCTTATGCTCTACTAGTAAGTGAAACCATATGATAATTGACTCTCTCTGCTTGACTTATTTCACTCAGCATACTCTCTTCCAGTACTGTTCATGTTGATACAAAAGTTGGGTATCCATCCTTTCTGATGGAGGCATAGTACTCCATTCTAAACCATTTTAAAGAATGGTGCCTTGATTCAATCACATGTTGAGACTGTGAGAATGCAGAAGAATGACAAATGATGAAATTGTGTAATGGGCCAGATGTTTGAGGGGGTAATCCAGCCAAAAACTGGCCCTTTGTATGCATGCAGAAATCCCACAGGTCAGTACACTTCTTCACCTGCAAGGAAGCAGTCGGATTTCTTTTAAAGATTTTGCTTATTTATTTGACAGAGAGAGAGAGACAGCTACAGAGGGACCACAAGTCATGCAACAGGGAGAGGGAGAAGCAGGCTTTCCACAGAGTAGGGAGCCCAATGCAGGGCTCAATCCCAGGACCCTGGGATCATGACCTGAGTCAAAGGCAGACACTTAAATGACTGAGTCACCCCCATCCCTCAGCAGTCTGATTTTTATCCTCCTTTCATAGAGCCTATAAACATTATCTCCGGTGGAGACCTTGGAGACATCTAGTTCAGCATCTGCATTTCCCTTATTTT
>RCUC01124639.1:0-16743 GCA_003697995.1 Taxidea taxus jeffersonii | reverse complement strand
GGGAGAGGAGGGAAGGAGAGGGGAGGGGAGGAGAGGAGAGGAAAGGAAATAAAAAAAAATAAAAGAGATTCAGTGGGACTTAAAGAAGGAGAGACAGAAAGCTTGTTGGGTATGGGGACCATTGTTGTGAATACTCCTGTCTTGTCCTGAGCTGGAGGATTTGGGATTTCAGCCAGAAAAGAGGCTTATTAATTAATTAACATTGGTGGTTTAATTAATTAATTAAACATTGGTGAATGTTCAAGATAATAGAATGAGGTTATACATAGGAAGGTCAGTTGACTTTGTGGGGGTTACATTGTCAAGGGTTTTAGTTTTAGGTCAGAGAAATACACAGTGCAAGAAAAAGAGAATGCCCCTTGCATAATGACTTAAGATCTAAAATATGACAATTATGAGAGTTAAAGATTTGGGCAATGAACTGATCATCCTAAGCCTCAGAAGTCTAAGTTTAAATGCATCTCCTTTCCCACATAATATGCACACACAAATGCAGAGAGAGAGGGGTAGGGGGAACAACAGACAGACAGACAGAAGTGTTAGAAAAGGTGTTTGTTGTTTCTGTGATGACCGACAAATTCAGATAAAAATAAGTCCTTAAAATTAGTGAATTTTTAAATAACCATACTGAGAGTGACATTTTCAGTAGATACTTCTACAGCATTCTAACTTAGGTTATACTTGAATTTATTAGGTAATTTTCAAACTCTAGTTCATAGAGACCTAAGGATTCAGAGAAAGTATATTAGAAAGAGGTAGGGCTGAAGGTGAGGAATGGCCAGGGACAGAAAGGGCACCCTGTTCCCACAGAGCTGCTCCACCTTTTTGTTTAAAATATGGAGACTGTGGTATGCCTGGGTGGCTGGAGGGGGGGTTGTTAAGCCTCTGTCTTTGGCTCAGATTGTGATCCTGGAGTGCTGGAATGGAGCTCCACATTGGGCTCCCTGCTTAATGGGTTATCCGCTTCTCCATTTGCCCCTCCCCCTGCTCCTTCTCTCTCTCTCTCTCCTTCTCCCTCACACTCAATCACACTCTCTCTCAAATAAAAAAAAAAATTCTTAAAAATAAAATAAAATAAAATAGTATGGAGACTGTGCATAGCATTTTGTTTGAAAAGAAAAGCTCTGCTGTTGTTTTTTTTCTTTCCCTCAGTATGGAAGTCATTGCTTAAAGGTAATATTTAATTTCCTAAGGTGGCCTGAATCAAGTGATGCTCACAATACCCTATGCAAATCTGATAGAAATTTGCAGTCCATTTATATTTATTTATTTTTTATATTTATATTTTCTTAAGGAAGTCTAAATATCCCAGCAATATAATCTGAGTGATAATCTACAGTCAAAGTTCTTTGAGAAATAGTATTCACATGGGTGTGCCCTAAAATCCAAAGATAATATACTGGTATATAAAGTGTCATATTCCTCTAAGCTCATTCTGGAGGAGGGTATCTCAGGAGACATTCTAATTGTGGAGAAAGTGACAGACACTTTTCAATGCATGGCCTCTCTATAAGCAGCATGTAGTAATAGGGATATTAGTCTGGAATAAGACCATTTTAAGTCACAGCTCAACCATAAGCTAGCTCTTGTGATCTTGGGCAAGGCATTTTAACCCATGAGCTTTATTTTTTTCTAATCTGCATAATAAAGGTAATATCTTCATTTCCTAAAGTGGATGAAAGAATTAAATGAACTAGCACATGTAACTGGTGCTCACTAAGTAATTTAGAATTCCCTTCAGAACCTTGTAGAAAAGTGATAAAAGTGAATAAAAGGTCTTCAATGTGACAGCTTTACTTTGAGGGCCCCGTGTGACCAGTTTGGATGGGAAAAGACGAGATCAACCCAATAGCTTTGGGAAGGTGTATGGATGATTATACATATGGTCAGATGAGTGACTTCCACATTCCTTTCTAGATGTCATGACCAAGAATTCCTGGGACCAAAGACAACATTCACCAGGCCTCTAGCCTTTGTAAACTCTGAGGCACATTTGGTCAGTAAGTACAGATTCCCGCCCCCCCCAACAAAAAGGAATGGATTGAAACTTGGTCTAATTAAAGAAATTAGTTTAAAAATTCTGAAAGTATAAAAGAAAAATTTCTCCATTCTCTATAAAATCCTCTTTACCTCAACGGCATCAGGGTTCAATAAGAACCCTTAGAACCAATAAGGGTTCTAAGAAGAATATAAAACAAGTTGATATTCAAAGGAGACCCAGATACATGGTGGAAGCACTAGGGAGACATGAATGCAAGCTAATTACCATGATGGGGACTGCTGTAATTATTCTGCCATTTCATTTCCTTGAACACATTTTGCAACGGTAGCTGAGTTAAAAAAAAAAAAATCCGGTGGAGGGCTAAAATTATAAGGACTCTCTTACTGGAATAATGCTAGGGAACTGCACATCAATTTTAATGGTCTGAGAATTCCAAGGTGGCATTCTTGAAAAAGTAGTTTATAGTTTTCTGCTTTGATCCTCCTTTGATAACTGTCTACCCATCTATAACTGTCTACTATACAGTTCTCTAGCAAAGAAACATGTCACTTTTTCCTTTTCAGAGCATTCTGTGCTTTGCCTTCATAAAACTGATCATACAATATTTTTAGTGTCTATTTTCTGATCTCTTTTTCTGAATAATTTAGGTACCATGGGGACAGTCTTTGGATTTAATTCTTTACCATGATAATTTTAGTACCTTGTATTGTTTATCTACAAATGTTGTCATTCCTGTGGATGTGCAGTAGTATCTCATTATGGTATTTATTTGCATTTCCTTAATGAGTGATGATGTTGAGAACCATTTTATTTGCTTATTGGCCATTTGTATATCCTGTTTGTGAAGTGTCCAAAGGTTTGCTCTTTTTTCTATTGAGTTGTATGCATTTTCATATTGAGTTGTAGCAGGAATTCTTAGTACATTCTAGATATGAATTCATATATATGAGACAAGTATATTTTTCTACTCATTCATTTTTTAAATCAATAAGTGAAAAATTAATTATTATATAACTAATATGTTCCAAAGACAGTGCTAGTTGGAGGGATTAATAAAGGTTGTTTTATAAATTGCTTATACATGTTTACAGGGAAGGAACATTAGTGAGTTTTACAATAAAAAATGGCTAACTGGGAAAAAGTATGGTAGTTTCCTGGCTTTTAATAACCTATAACCTTTCACCTAGACACTCTGAGTATCAACATTATTTTATAGTGTATCTTTTGCAGGTGAACTATTCTTCATCATTAGAGGTATCAAGAATTTTCTTGAATATTAAATATCTAAAATTATAAGTGGATGTACATCCTTTGGCATATATTGGGGTATACATATACTCTGGGCAGGTGATAAAACTTTTAGGACTCACATGATTTCTATTACTAAAGAAATTTAAAAATATTTTTATTCCACAAATTACATTTAATACCACTGATTCTTCCTTCCCTCCTTCCTTTCTTCTCCTTTCTCCTTCCCTCCTTTACTCTCCTTTCCTTTCCTTCCTTCCTTAGATATAATTAATTTTGATTTATCTTGTAAATGTGGAATGGAGTTTAGTTTCTTAGTTTGACAGATTAACCATATGAAGATTATGTGGGCATCACAATAATGGGGACAAAAGAATGACTGCTAAATGATGACTCAGTCTTCCCAGATAAAAGAGAAGTATCCAGCAAAAGCAGTGTTAGGAGCCAAATATTTTCCAACTTAATTCATAGAATAACCTATTAATTTAGTTATCAATCAATCAATAAATCTTCAAATTGCCCATCAGCAATATTTATTAGCTTAAACACTGGAATGGCCCATACTGTGCACTGAGTGGGCACAGAAGTACAAATGATGGGGTCCCTCCTCTCCAAGATCATATTATCTACCATTAGAGATAAGCCATGTAACTGGTTAAATGTAGAAATGTGTATATCATAAGCAGTTTAAAGAGTTATGGCCATTTTAAAATTTATTTTTTTAATTCTGTAACTTGAAGTCTGTATCTCCTATTCCCCTTCACTCATTTTTGCACACTCCAACCCCAACCCTCCCCTCTAACAAATATGTTAATTATTGTATTATAGGTTTGATTCTGCTTTTTGTTTACCTGCTTGTTTGCTTGCTTTTTTTGGATTCCACATATGAGTGAAATTATATGGTATTTGTCTTTCTTGGTCTTACTTATTTCACTTGGCATAATACACTCTAGATCCATCCATGTTGTTCCTAATGGCAAGATTTCATCTTTTTTATGTCTGTCTGCCTGTCTGTCAGTCTATGTGTGTGTGTGTGTGTGTGTGTGTGTGTGTGTGCCACATTTTTCCCCCTAGTCATCTATCTATTGATAACCACTTATGTTGCTTCTATATCTTGGGTATTGTAAATTATGCTGACATAAGTATAAGGCTATATATACTTTTTTCAATTAGTGATTTAATTGTTTTAGGTAAATACCCAGCAATGGAGTTACTGGATTATATGGTAATTTCTATTTTTAATTTTTTGAGAAACCTCCATACTGCTTTCCACAATGGCTATATCAATTTATATTCCCACTAAGAGTGTACAGCAGTTTCTTTTTCTCCATATCCTTGCCAACTCTTGTTATTTCCAATGTTTTATTTTAGCTATTCTGACACGTGTGGTATCTCATTATGATTTTTATATGCACTTCTCTGATTATTAGTAATGCTGAGCATCCTTTCATGTGTCTTTTGGCCATCTGTATGTCTTCTTTGGAAAAATGTCTATTTAGGTCCTCTGCTCATTTTTTAATCAGATTATTTGGGACTTTTTGGTGTTGAGTTGCCTAAGTTCTTTGTATATTTTGGCTCTTAACTGCTTACAAGATATATTATTCGCAAATATCTTCTCCAAATCAGTAGGTTTCCTTTTTGTTTAGTTGATGGTTTTATTTGCTGTGTAAAAGCTCTATATTTTAATATAGTCCCAATAGTTTACTTTTGCTTTTGTTTCCCTTGACATAGGTGCCATATTTAGAAAAAAAAATGTTGCTATAGCTGATGTCAGAGAAATTACTACCTGTGTTCTACTCTAGGAATGTTATGGTTTCAAGTCTCAGTTTAGATCTTTAATCCATTTGTGTTTATTTTTGTGTATGGTATAAGACAGTGGTTCAGTTTCTTTCTTTCTTTCTTTTTTTTTTTTTTTGGATGTAGCTGTCCAGTTTTCCCATTTATTGAAAAGACTGTTTTTTCCCCCCATTGTATATTCTTCCCTTTGTCATAGGCGAACTGGTCATATACTTGTGAGTTTATTTTTGGGCTCTTTATTTTGTCCCACTGAGCTATGTGCCTTTGTCCAAAGATATGATACTGTTTTGATTACTATAGCTTGTAATGTATCTTTAAATCTAGAATTGTGGTACCTCCACCTTTACTTTTCTTTCTCAAGACTGCTTTTGCTATTTGGGGTCTTATGTGGTTCTACACAAATTTTATTTGTTCTAGTTCTGTGAAAAAAAATGTTCTTAGAATTTTGATAGGGACTGCAATGAATCTAGATTTCTTTTGGTATCATGGGCATTTTAACAATATTAATTCTTCCAGTCTATGAGCATGGAATCTTTCCATTTGTGTCAACCTCAATTTCTTTTATCACTGCTTCATAGTTTTCAGAGTACAGGTCTTTTACTACTTTTTATTTTATTCCTTTTGGTGCAGTTGCAAATGGAGTTGTTTTCTTAATTTCTTTTTCTGTAACACTATCAATTTCTGGGTAGTAATTCGGCATCCTGCAATGTTACTGAATTCATTTATTATTGTGGTTTTTTTTTAACTTTATTTAAGCTTTATTTAAACATATAATGTAACCCCACCACCCTCTCCCAACCCCTCTTCCCCCCACCTCCCTCAGTTTGTTTTATGACATTAAGAGTCTCTTTTGGTTTGTCTCCCTCCCGATCCCATCTTGTTTCATTTTTACTTTTCCTACCACCTTAACTCCCACCCCCGTTGCATCTCCACTTCCTCATATCAGGGAGATCATGTGATAGTTGTCTTTCTCCAGTTGACTTATTTCGCTAAGCATAATACGCTCTAGTTCCATCCATGTCGTCGCAAATGGTAAGATTTCATTTCTTTTGATGGCTGCATAGTATTCCATCGTATATATATACCACATCTTCTTTATCCATTCATCTGTTGATGGACATCTAGGTTCTTTCCATAACTTGGCTATTGTGGACATTGCTGCTATAAACATTCGGGTACACGTGCCCCTTCGGATCACTACGTTTGTATCTTTAGGATAAATACCCAGTAGTGCAATTGCTGGGTCATAAGGTAGCTCTATTTTCAGTTTTTTGAGGAACCTCCATGCTGTTTTCCAGAGTGGTTGCACCAGCTTGCATTCCCACCAACAGTGTAGGAGGGTTCCCCTTTCTCCACATCCTCGCCAGCATCTGTCATTTCCTGACTTGTTCATTTTAGCCATTCTGACTGGTGTGAGGTGGTATCTCATTGTGGTTTTCATTTGTATTTCCCTGATGCCCAGTGATATGGAGCACTTTTTCATGTGTCTGTTGGCCATCTGGATGTCTTCTTTGCAGAAATGTCTGCTCATGTCCTCTGCCCATTTCTTGATTGGATTGTTTGTTCTTTGGGTGTTGAGTTTGCTAAGCTCTTTGTAGATTTTGGATACTAGCCCTTTATCTGATATGTCATTTGCAAATATCTTTTCCCACTCTGTCAGTTGTCTTTTGGTTTTGTTGACTGTTTCCTTTGCTGTGCAAAAGCTTTTGATCTTGATGAAGTCCCAATAGTTCATTTTTTCCCTTGCTTCCCTTGCCTTTGGCGTTGTTCCTAGGAAGAAGTTGCTGCGGCTGAGGTCGAAGAGGTTGCTGCCTGTGTTCTCCTCAAGGATTTTGATGGATTCCTTTCTTACGTTGAGGTCCTTCATCCATTTTGAGTCTATTTTCGTGTGTGCTGTAAGGAAATGGTCCAATTTCATTTTTCTGCATATGGCTGTCCAATTTTCCCAACACCATTTGTTGAAGAGGCTGTCTTTTTTCCATTGGATGTTCTTTCCTGCTTTGTCGAAGATTAGTTGACCATAGAGTTGAGGGTCTATTTCTGGGCTCTCTATTCTGTTCCATTGATCTATGTGTCTGTTTTTGTGCCAGTACCATACTGTCTTAATGATGACAGCTTTGTAGTAGAGCTTGAAGTCGGGAATTGTGATGCCACCAACTTTGGTTTTCTTTTTCAATATTCCTTTAGCTATTCGAGGTCTTTTCTGGTTCCATATAAATTTTAGGATTATTTGTTCCATTTCTTTGAAAAAAATTGGATGGGATTTTGATAGGCATTGCATTAAATGTGTAGATAGCTTTAGGTAGCATAGACATTTTCACGATATTAATTCTTCCAATCCATGAGCATGGAACATTTTTCCATGTCTTTGTGTCTTCCTCAATTTCTTTCATGAGTACTTTATAGTTCTCTGAGTATAGATTCTTTGCCTCTTTGGTGAGGTTTATTCCTAGGTATCTTATGGTTTTGGGTGTAATTGTAAATGGGATTGACTCCTTAATTTCTCTTTCTTCTGTCTTGTTGTTGGTGTAAAGAAATGCAACTGATTTCTGTGCATTGATTTTATATCCTGACACTTTACTGAATTCCTGTACAAGCTCTAGCAGTTTTGGAGTGGAGCCCTTTGGGTTTTCCACATATAGTATCATATCATCTGCAAAGAGCGATAGTTTGACTTCTTCTTTGCCAATTTGGATGCCTTTAATTTCTTTTTGTTGTCTGATTGCTGAAGCTAGGACTTCTAGTACTATGTTGAATAGCAGTGGTGATAGTGGACATCCCTGCCGTGTTCATGACCTTAACGAAAAAGCTCTCAGTTTTTCTCCATTGAGAATGATACTTGCCGTGGGTTTTTCATATATGGCTTTGATAATATTGAGGTATGTGCCTTCTATCCCTACACTTTGAAGAGTTTTGATTAGGAAGAGATGTTGTACTTTGTCAAATGCTTTTTCAGCATCTATTGAGAGTATCATATGGTTCTTGTTCTTTCTTTTGTGAATGTATTGTATCACATTGATTGATTTGTGGATGTTGAACCAACCCTGCTGCCCTGGAATAAATCCCACTTGGTCGTGGTGAATAATCCTTTTAATGTACTGTTGGATCCTATTGGCTAGTATTTTGGTGAGAATTTTCGCATCTGTGTTCATCAAGGATATTGGTCTGTAATTCTCTTTTTTGATGGGATCCTTGTCTGGTTTGGGGATCAAGGTGATGCTGGCCTCCTAAAATGAGTTTGGAAGTTTTCCTTCCATTTCTATTTTTTGGAACAGTTTCAGGAGAATGGGAATTAATTCTTCTTTAAATGTTTGGTAGAATTCCCCTGGGAAGCCATCTGGCCCTGGGCTTTTGTTTGTTTGGAGATTTTTGATGACTGCTTCAATCTCCTTACTGGTTATGGGCCTATTCAGGTTTCCTATTTCTTCCTGGTTCAGTTTTGGCAGTTTATATGTCTCTAGGAAAGCATCCATTTCTTCCAGATTGTCGAATTTGTTGGCATAGAGTTGTTCATAATATGTTCTTATGATTGTTTGTATTTCTTTGGTGTTGGTTGTGATCTCTCCTCTTTCATTCATGATTTTATTTATTTGGGTCCTTTCTCTTTTCTTTTGGATAAGTCTGGCCAGGGGTTTATCAATCTTATTAATTCTTTCAAAGAACCAGCTCCTAGTTTCATTGATTTGTTCTATTGTTTTTTTTGGTTTCTATTTCATTGATTTCTGCTTTGATCTTTATTATTTCTCTTCTCCTGCTGGATTTAGACTTTCTTTGTTGTTCTCTCTCGAGTTCCTTTAGGTGTAGGGTTAGGTTGTGTATTTGAGACCTTTCCTGTTTTTTGAGATAGGCTTGTATGGCTATATATTTTCCTCTCAGGACTGCCTTTGCTGTGTCCCACAGATTTTGGACCGTTGTGTTTTCATTATCATTTGTTTCCATGGTTTTTTTCAATTCTTCTTTAATTTCCTGGTTGACCCATTCATTTTTTAGAAGGATGCTGTTGAGTCTCCATGTATTTGTGCTCTTTCCACATTTCCTCTTGTGATTGAGTTCTAGCTTCAGAGCATTGTGGTCTGAAAAAATGCAGGGAATGATCCCAATCTTTTGATACCTGTTGAGACCTGATTTATGACCCAGGATGTGACCTATTCTGGAGAATGTTCCATGGGCACTAGAGAAGAATGTGTATTCTGTTGCTTTGGGGTAGAATGTTCTGAATATATCTGTGATGTCCATCTCGTCCAGTGTGTCATTTAAGACCTTTATTTCCTTGTTGATCTTTTGCTTGGATGATCTGTCCATTTCAGTGAGGGGTGTGTTAAAGTCTCCAACTATTATTGTATTCTTGTCAATGTTTTTCTTTGATTTTGTTATTAGTTGGTTTATATAGTTGGCTGCTCCCATGTTAGGGGCATAGATATTTAAAATTGTTAGATCTTCTTGTTGGACAGACCCTTTGAGTATGATATAGTGTCCTTCCTCATCTCTTATTATAGTCTTTGGCTTAAAATCTAATTGATCTGATATAAGGATTGCCACCCCAGCTTTCTTCTGATGTCCATTAGCATGGTAAATTGTTTTCCACCCCCTCACTTTCAATCTGGAGGTGTCTTCAGGTCTAAAATGAGTTTCTTGTAGGCAGCATATGGATGGGTTTTGTTTTTTTATCCATTCTGAAACCCTGTGTCTTTTGTTTGGGGCATTTAGCCCATGTACATTCAGGGTAACTATTGAGAGATATGAATTTAGGGCCATTGTATTGCTTGTATGGTGATTGTTACTGTATAATGTCTCTGTTCCTTTCTGGTAATACTTTTAGGGTCTCTCTTTGCTTAGAGGACCCCTTTCAATATTTCCTGTAGAGCTGGTTTGGTGTTTACAAACTCTTTCAGTTTTTGTTTGTCCTGGAAGCTTTTAATCTCTCCTTCTATTTTCAATGATAACCTAGCTGGATAAAGTATTCTTGGCTGCATGTTTTTCTCGTTTAGTGCTCTGAATATATCATGACAGTTCTCTCTGGCCTGTCAGGTCTCTGTGGATAAGTCTGCTGCCAATCTAATATTTTTACCATTTTATGTTACAGACTTCTTGTCCCGTGCTGCTTTCAGGATTTTCTCTTTGTCGCTAAGACTTGTAAATTTTACTATTAGATGGCGGGGTGTGGGTCGGTTCCTACTGATTTTGAGAGGTGTTCTCTGCGCCTCCTGAATTTTGATGCTTGTTCCCCTTGCTATATTAGGGAAATTCTCTACAATAATCCTCTCCAGTATACCTTCTGCTATTTCTCTTTCTTCTTCTTCTGGAATCCCAATTATTCTACTGTTGTTTCGTCTTATGGCATCACTTATCTCTCGAATTCTCCCCTCGTGGTCCAGTAGTTGTTTGTCTCTCTTTTGGTCAGCTTCTTTATTCTCTGTCATTTGGTCTTCTATATCACTAATTCTGTCTTCTGCCTCATTTATCCTAACAGTAAGAGCCTCCATTTTTGATTGCACCTCATTAATAGCTTTTTTTATTTCAACTTGATTAGACTTTAGTTCTTTTATTTCTCCAGAAAGGGCTTTTATTTCTCCTGACAGGGTTTCTCTAATATCTTCCATGCCTTTTTCGAGCCCGGCTAGAACCTTGAGAATCGTCATCCTGAATTCCAGATCTGACATATTACCAATGTCTGTATTGATTAGGTCCCTAGCCTTCGGTCCTGTCTCCTGCTCTTTTTTTTTGTGGTGAGTTTTTCTGCCTTGTCATTTTGTCCAGATAAGAATTCGCTGTTCTCCTTGTTAAGTGAACTTGGTCTTGGCTGTATTTCTTTGATCTTCTGGGGGAGGGGCCTGTTGTAGTGATTCTCAGGTGTCTTTGCCCCAGGCGGAGTTGCACCGCCCTTACCAGGGGCCGGGCTAAGCAATCCTCTCAGGTTTGCTTTCAGGAGCTTTTTTTTTTCCCCTGAATGCTTTCCGTAGAGTTCTGGAGGACGGGAATGACAATGGCGGCCTCCCAATCTCCGGTTCAGAGGAGCCGAGAGCTAGGGGACCCAGTCTTCAGTGCGCCTTTAGAGAAAAGCGTTTAATCCCTCCGGTCTCCCTAGCCCACGTTTGCGCCGCAGACCGCGCTCAGAGAAAATCGTGCATAAGCAGTCCCATCTCACTGGCTTCTGGGAGCGCTCCGAGCTCACCCAGCCTGTGACCAAGCGTCTCTGTCTCTGGCAGAGTCCCACCTCGAGTCTCCGAACCCCGTAGATCCCTGACCTCTCCCGGGTTGGAGTCTCCCCAGATCTTGTGGGGACCCCTCACACAGAGCACCGGCCCGTGCCACAGAGCACCGGTCCGTGTCACAGACCACTAGGAAATCTCGGCTCTGTCTCCATAGCCGGCTTCCCCGCTCTTATACCTGTGAGCTCTGCAACACTCAGACACCCCCGATCCTTCTGTGACCCCGCGGGACCTGAGTCCACGTTGTCCCCATGAGGTCTTCACCCCAGTTTAGCCTCTGGAGTGATGTCCCTCCATGGAGCCGACTTTTAAAAGTTCTGATTTTGTGCTCCGCTGCTTGCCGGGAGCCGGCCCCTCCCCCTGGGGTCTATCTTCCCGTCGCGTTGGATTCACTTCTCCGCTGGTCCTACCTTTCAGAAAGTGGTCGATTTTCTGTTTCTAGAATTGTTGTTTTTCTTCTCTTCGATCTGTTGGATTTGTAGGTGTTCGGAATGGTTTGATAGGCTATCTAGCTGATCTCCTGCTGGCTGATGTCGTCTCAGCCTCCTACTTTTCCGCCATCTTCTATTATTGTGTTTTTTAATGAATATTATTATTCATTCATTCATTAAAGTATTTTTCTGGTTTTTGTTTCTTGCAGGTTATTTTTAGTGGAGTCTCTAGGGTTTTCTAATATATACCATGTCATCTTCAAATAGTAAAATTTTTACTTCTTCTTTACTAATTTGGATGCTCCTAATTTTTTTCTTGTCTTATTATTGTGGCTAGAACTTCCAGTACTATGTTGAATAAAAGTGGCAAGAATGAACATCTTTTCCTTGTTCCTGATCTTAGAGGAAAAACTCTCTGTTATTCACCAATGAGTAAGATGTTAGCTGTGAGTTTAACATATATGGCCTTTATTATGTTGAGGTAGTCTCTCTCTAAATCCACCTTAATGAGTCTTTATCATGAATGCATGTTGAATTTTATCAAATTTTTTTTCTGCATCTATTGAGATGACGCTATGATTTTATCCTCTGTTTTGTTGATATGATGTATTACATTGGTTGATTTGCAAATATTGTACAACTTTGCATCCCCCAAATAAATCCTACTTGATTATGATGAATGATACTTTTAATATATTGCTGAATGAGGTATGCTAATTTTTTGTTAAGGATTTTTGTATCTATTCTATGTTCATCAGGGATATTGGCTTTAGTTTCCTTTCCTTTTCTTTTTTTTAATGTCCTTGTCTGACTTTGGTATCAGGGTAGTGCCTGCCTCATGGAATGTATTTGGAAGCTTCCTTCCTCTCTATTTTTTTTAATAGTTGAGAAGAATAGGTATTAACTCTTCTTTAAGTGTTTGACAGAATTCACCTCTGAATCCATTTGGTTCTGAATTTTTATTTTTTCATAGTTTTTTGATCACTCATTCAATTCCATTACTAGTAATTGGCCTGTTCAGATTTTCTATTTCTTCTTGATTCAATTTTAGAAGACTCCATTTCTTCTAGGTTGTCCAATTTGTTGGCATATAATGTTTCATAGTAGACATATACATATACATCTATATCTATATAGATATCTTTTATATATATAGATATATAGATATCTATCTATCTATATATATATATATCTGTGGTATTAATTGTTACTTCTCTCTCATTTCTGATTTTGTACTTATTTGGGTCCTTTTTTTTTCCTGGTGAATCTGGCTAAGGGTTTACCAATTTTGTTTATCTTTTCAAAGAAATAGCTCTTAGTTTCATTAAATTTTTATATATATTTTTAGTCTATGTTTTTTTTTTTCTGCTCTGATATTTATTATTTCTTTCCTTTTACTCACTTGGGCTTTGTTCTTGTTCTAGTTCCTTTAGGTGTAAGGTTAGATTGTTGATTAGAGCTACTGTTGCTGCTTCTTCTTCTTCTTCTTCTTCTTTCTTCTTCTTCTTTCTCCTTCTCCTTCTCCTTCTCCTTCTCCTTCTCCTTCTCCTTCTTCTTCTTCTTCTTCTTCAATAGAGAAAGAGTGTGTGTGAAGGGGGAGGAGCAGATCAAGAGAGAAAGAATCTCATGCAAGTTCCACATTCAGCATGGAGCTGGTCACAAGGCTCAATTTTACAACCTGAGATCATAAACTTAGTTGAAATCAAGAGTTAGACTGAGCCACCCAGGTGCCCCTTCTTATTTCTTGATGTTGGGATATAGTTTTTTGAGGTATAGTCATTTAAAGAAAGATGTAAATTCAAAGGGGATATAGCGTCTTTGAATGGAGCCATGGAGGACTGGGACTGAAAGGAGGCAATCTATACTTAAACTGCTTGATATGATAGCATTGGTCACTTACAAATACTTATATTCAGAATAATTGAAGTAAGAATAAATAAAAAAACTCAATTTTTTATTTGAACTAGCCTGCTTTCTAGTTTCAATCAATAGCTACATGTAGCTTGTGGCTATTTAGTGACACATTTATAAAAATATCCCATTGAACAGGACTAATCTAGAGAGAAGAGCACGAACAAAACACAAGTATAGGAAATTGGGTAGTATACTGTGAAAGAGTATATTTCAGTTTATTCAGGTAACTTGAAATAAATGACAAGAGGCAACTTTGAAAAAAAAAAGATGGAATTAAACCATGAAGGCACTTGAGACTGTTTTGTTTTTCCTTTCTCTCTTTGTCCCTTTCTCTAAAATAAATGAATAACCTTTAAACAAAGGAAGAAAAAATATACTACCCAATTTCCTATACTTGACAGAAAGGAGAGAGAAGAAAAGAATCTCAGACTCCCTGCTGGGCATGGAGCGTAATGTGGGTCTCCATCCTACATACCTAAGATCATGACCTAAGCAGAAATCTAGAGTCAGACACTTAACCACTGAACCATCTAGAGAAATAATACTATTCAGTGTCTTGACCTGCTATGGAATGTGAGTAAAAGGAAAGAATTAGACTCCTAGATATCAGTGCCATTCATTTAGGAATGTACCATAACTACACCCAGACTGTCCCTTGAATAAACACTCAGTTCACATTTTTTCACTGCTCTGACCACAGTAGTATAATGAAAAAGGTCTTTTCAAGGATGTTTAACAGAGTAAAAAATGAACATACAGAGTTGAATGAAGGACTGTATTTGTATATAAAATAAAGCAACTGGGATGTGGAGACTTTTTCTATGTAAAGAGGCAGTCTGGAAGTGTGGAACAATGGAAAGAGCCCAAGCATCAATAATACATCAGCTTACCCTCCTTCTCCACAGAGCCACTTGACAATGTGGGAGGGGGGTACAGGTCCAGGGCAACCCCCTTTCATTCCTCCACCCACCTACTTTATTGATATAATTGTGTTTCAGTTTGTGCATACTTGTCACACACACACACAAAAGCCACTTTGAGGTAATTTGTTGCAGTAGGAATGGATAAGCCATTTGCCCTCTGTGGTCCCAGATTTCTGAAGTGAGGTATTGGGACAGATGATTTTAAATATCCCATCTAGCTTTATGACACTGAGTGAAGATTTCCATTCCTCAAAACTCATCCTGTTTAGAGATCTGACTTTCAAGGATCCAAGTAGGAGAGAACATTTTGCTCTATATTCAGCATGCCACAATTTTGAGTTCCTCATCTGTAGCTTTCAACTGTGCTTAAATGGCCAGAAGAGGAATGCTGTAGTGTATTCATAAATTAGTGACTAATGTGACTTTAAACATTTAAGATACAACACCATGCCAGACATATTGGCTGAATATTCATTAGACAAAACATTTTTTATCTTTAAGCCAGTAAAAATGTTCAAAATGCCTTAATTTGTGGCTGATCTTAACCACAAATTACCGTTACAAAAATATGGTTCAGTTTTCAGCTTGGTGGAATGCTTACATCCTTTCTCTCACATGGATTCCTTCCCACCCCCAGTAATTTGAAATATCCATATCCACAAATCAAAGTGAATAGCCCTTTTCTTGGGGAAGGGAGAATTTTCAAAGAACTACTCTGTCCTTCACATAAGTTTGTTTGTCAAAATCCCTTCTTTCCCTGATCTTGGATTTTGGGACTTCAGCACCAAACTGAGTAACATAACTTTTATGACATTACAAAATTCACATAAATCCATGATGACTTTCTGAGATTGAAGTACAAAGGAAAAAGCACGTGTTAATCATTCTATATGTGCCTAGCACAGAGTCTTGTTCCCAGGCATTCACTGAAATCTATTTAAAGGGATGAGTAAACAAACACACACATGAGAAATGCATGCTGATCATTCCTAAGGTAGTCCTCCAGAATAGTGATTGTAGTACTCATACTCTAGGAAAGAAGGGTGCCTGAGTTCCTCTAGCTGACAAGCAAGCAGTGGGGCAAGAATTTGAAGGGATACAAAGCTTCTTCTTGAGGGAGGAAAAGTGGAAGTTAAAGATGTTTCTTCATGTCATAGATAGAACTTTATAACCGCATTTGCTTTTACTCTACTGAGGGCATTATATGCCTACAGATAGTGTGCTGGAGTATAAGAACACAAGGTTTAGGATTAGAGAGATAGGTTTGACTATCTTTGCTATCATGAACAAGTTGATTAACACCAAGGCTCAGTTTCCTTATCCACAAAATAAGGATCATAGTACCTAAAAGGGTCACTCTAAGGATTAGAGGAAATATGTATAGAGTATCCCCTTTTACCCTGATGTTTTCTGGTGTTCAACAAATGGGAGCTATTATTATTACTGTGGATGCTGATTAAATATTTCATTAATGGGAGCCTCAATTATACAAACATTTAAACAGCTTGGTACATTTTAACTTCTGAAAAGTGAAATAACACACGTAACCTTTTGAAACCTCTAATGAGCAAATGGAAAGTGAAAGTTCTGGCACTAAAAAGTCATTACTGTTAGAGAGGTAATTATTAGTGTGAGCTGCTTAGAGTATCACTGGCTTGACTTCTAATTTTGTTTGGAACAAAGGTCTTAGCCATGCATAATCAGTTAAAACCCCTAAAAGAAAACATATTTGCCAGAGCTGCATTCATCCATCCTTTCCTTACTGATGAAGTTGAGTTCCTTTCTATGGCTCTAAAGATCTACACACACCCTTTCTGAACCTTTCAGTGTGAGTTTTGCTTTGTGCTTAGCAGTCACAAAGTGACTAACAGCTCGCACACCGTTTTGGTTTCTGTATCAGCAGCTCTTTCAATTACACACTCTGATGTGTTACGCCTGCCTGAGTGACTGAGTGTTGTTGCTAATGGGGTTTTCTCTGCTTACCCCACAATAATGGAAAACTGTTTTGGTTTTATTTTTCTATGCAATGCAGCTAGTTAGCTCTCAGTCTTTCTTTACATGCATAAACACTAAAGTAAGACTGCTTGATGGCATTGCCAATCCAAATGTAATTGATATGAACATGTAGACTTTGATTATATTTAAAAGTAGATAAAAATTGAATTTAACCTCTTTTGCCTGATGCTTGAGAGAAAGATGCTGTGGGAGGCAGAAGAAAT
>RCUC01124637.1:0-11271 GCA_003697995.1 Taxidea taxus jeffersonii | reverse complement strand
GGAAAGAGCCCAAATACATGGAGACTCAATAGCATCCTTCTAAAGAATGAATGGGTCAACCAGGAAATTAAAGAAGAATTGAAAAAAATCATGGAAACAAATGATAATGAAAACACAACGGTCCAAAATCTGTGGGACACAGCAAAGGCAGTCCTGAGAGGAAAATATATATATATCGATACAAGCCTTTCTCAAGAAAAAAGAGAGGTGTCAAATACACAACCTAACCCTACACCTAAAGGAGCTCGAGAAAGAACAACAAAGAAAGCCTAAACCCAGCAGGAGAAGAGAAATAATAAAGATCAAAGCAGAAATCAATGAAATATAAACCAAAAAAACAATGGAACAAATCAACGAAACTAGGAGCTGGTTCTTTGAAAGAATTAATAAGACTGATAAACCCATGGCCAGACTTACCAAAAAGAAAACAGAAAGGACACAAATAAAATCATGAGTGAAAGAGGAGAGATCACAACCAACACCAAAGAAATACAAACAATCATAAGAACATATTATGAACAACTCTATGCCAACAAATTTGACAATCTGGAAGAAATGGATGCTTTCCTAGAGACATATAAACTGCCAAAACTGAACCAGGAAGAAATAGAAAACCTGAATAGGCCCATAACCAGTAAGGAGATTGAAACAGTCATCAAAAATCTCCAAACAAACAAAAGCCCAGGGCCAGATGGTTTCCCAGGGGAATTCTACCAAACATTTAAAGAAGAATTAATTTCTATTCTCCTGAAACTGTTCCAAAAAATAGAAATGGAAGGAAAACTTCCAAACTCATTTAATGAGGCCAGCATCACCTTGATCCCCAAACCAGACAAGGATCCCATCAAAAAAGAGAATTACAGACCAATATCCTTGATGAACACATATGTGAAAATTCTCACCAAAATACTAGCCAATAGGATTCAACAGTGCATTAAAAGGATTATTCACCATGACCAAGTGGGATTTATGCCAGGGCAGCAAGATTGGTTCAACATCCACAAATCAATCAATGTGATACAATACATTAACAACAGAAAGAACAAGAACCATATGATACTCTCAATAGATGCTGAAAAGGCATTTGACAAAGTACAGCATCCTTCCTGATCAAAACTCTTCAAAGTGTAGGGATAGAAGGCACATACCTCAATATTATCAAAGCCATCTATGAAAAACCCACTGCAAATATCATTCTCAATGGAGAAAAACTGAGAGCTTTTCCGCTAAGGTCAGAAACACGGGAGGGATGTCCGTTATCACCACTGCTATTCAACATAGTACTAGAAGTCCTAGCCTCAGCAATCAGACAACAAAAAGAAATTAAAGGCATCCAAATCGGCAAAGAAGAAGTCAAACTATCACTCTTTGCAGATGATATGATACTATATGTGGAAAACCCAAAAGGCTGCACTCAAAACTGCTAGAGCTTGTACAGGAATTCAGTAAAGTATCAGGATATAAAATCAATGCACAGAAATCAGTTGCATTTCTTTACACCAACAACAAGACAGAAGAAAGAGAAATTAAGGAGTCAATCCCATTTACAATTACACCCAAAACCATAAGATACCTAGGAATAAACCTAACGAAAGAGGCAAAGAATCTATACTCAGAGAACTATAAAGTACTCATGAAAGAAATTGAGGAAGACACAAAGAAATGGAAAAATGTTCCATGCTCATGGATTGGAAGAATAAATATTGTGAAAATGTCTATGCTACCTAAAGCTATCTATACATTTAATGCAATGCCTATCAAAATCCCATACAATTTTTTCAAAGAAATGGAATAAATAACCCTAAAATTTATATGGAACCAGAAAAGACCTTGAATAGCCAAAGGAATATTGAAAAAAGGAAGCCAAAGTTGGTGGCATCACAATTCCAGACTTCAAGCTCTATTACAAAGCTGTCATCATTAAGACAGTATGGTACTGGCACAAAAACAGACACATAGATCAATGGAACAGAATAGAGAGCCCAGAAATAGACCCTCAACTCTATGGTCAACTAATCTTCGACAAAGAAGGATAGAATATCCAATGGAAAAAGGACAGCCTCTTCAACAAATGGTGTTGGGAAAACTGGACAGCAACATGCAAAAAATGAAATTGGGCCATTTCCTTACACCACACACGAAAATAGACTCAAAATGGATGAAGGACCTCAACATGAGAAAGGAATCCATCAAATCCTTGAGGAGAACACAGGCAGCAACCTCTTCGACCTCAGCCACAGCAACTTCTTCCTAGGAACAATGCCAAAGGCAAGGGAAGCAAGGGAAAAAATGAACTATTCATCAAGATCAAAAGCTTTTGCACAGCAAAGGAAACAGTCAACAAAACCAAAAGACAACTGACAGAATGGGAGAAGATATTTGCAAATGACATATCAGGTAAAGGGCTAGTATCCAAAATCTATAAAGAGCTTAGCAAACTCAACACCCAAAGAACAAATAATCCAATCAAGAAATGGGCAGAGGACATGAACAGATATTTCTGCAAAGAAGACATCCAGATGGCCAACAGACACATGAAAAAGTGCTCCACATCATTCAGCATCAGGAAAATACAAATCAAAACCACAATGAGATACCACCTCACACCAGTCAGAATGGCTAAAATTAACAAGTCAGGAAATGACAGGTGCTGGCGAGGATGCGGAGAAAGGGGAACCCTCCTACACTGTTGGTGGGAATGCAAGCTGGTGCAACCACTCTGGAAAACAGCATGAAGTTTCCTCAAAAAATTGAAAATAGAGCTACCTTATGACCCAGCAATTGCACTACTGGGTATTTACCCTAAAGATACAAACATAATGATCCAATGGGGCACGTGCACCCGAATGTTTATAGCAGCAATGTCCACAATAGCCAAGTTATGGAAAGAACTTAGATGTCCATCAACAGATGAATGGATAAAGAAGATGTGGTGTATATATATACAATGGAATACTATGCAGCCATCAAAAGAAATGAAATCTTGCCATTTGCGATGACATGGATGGAACCAAAGGGTATTATGCTTAGCGAAATAAATCAATCAGAGAAAGACAACTATCATATGATCTCCCTGATATGAGGAAGTGGAGATGCAATGGGGGTGGGGGTTATGGGGGTAGGAAAATAATAAATGAAACAAGATGGGATCAGGATGAAGACAAACCAAAAGAGACTCTTAATGTCATAAAAAAAACTGAGGGGGGTGGGGGGAGGGGTGTTGGGAGAAGGTGGTGGTGTTACATTATATGTTTATATAAAAATAAAGAAAATTAAAAAAAAAAAAAAGCTAAGGCTTGTAGCCTTATAGCTTGAGTCCCTCCACTTTCTGTCTTGCCCTCTGCTTTTCACGAACTCTTTGACTCCATCTCCTGTAGCCCTCCCTGAACTCACTTAACTAGAGGCACCTTGCCTGGGCTTCTTGCTTATTCATGAATATGGCAGGCATTCTCTCCTATCTCACAGTTTTTCATGCTCTGTCTTCTCTGCCTGGAAAACTCTTTTCCCAGACACCTGTGTGGCTTGCTCCCTTATTTCCTTCACTTACTTATGCAAAATTTATCTTCTCATTGAGACCTTTCTACCCACTTAGCCTAAATCTACAACCTCACCCCCACCCCATGTTCCAAACTTCCCATCTGCTTTATTACTTCTTGGCACTTAACCATTTTTTTAAAAGATTTTATTTATTTATTTATTTGACAGACAGAGATCAAAAGTAGGCAGACAAGCAGGCAGAGAGAGAGGGGAAACAGGCCCCCCACGGAGCAGAGAGCCCAATGTGGGGCTTGATTCCAGGACACTGGTATCATGACCTGAGCTGAAGGCAGAGGTTTTAACCCACTGAACTATCCAGGCACTCCAATACTTAACTATTTTTAAACATACGGTGTATGTTAACATTTTATCTTATTTCCTGTCTTTCCCACTAAAATGTGAGCTCTATGAGGTTTGAGATTTTTCCTTTTGCTTTACTAACATATACTCAGTGTCTGAAACCATGCTTGACATATTGCAGGTACCCAATATATATGCTGAAGGACTGAATGAATCTCAGTTACAATATTGAATGAAAATATCAAGTGTTGAAAATTAGAAAGGGCACTTGTTCCTACAGTGATTTATAGATGCTGTTCTAACTCTAACTAGCTGTATAATCATTACTAATCACTTGGTTCACTATCTTCAACAAAATCATTACCAGTGAGAATCAATAAAGAATATTAATCATTACTCTCATCTATCTTGTTTTTCGCTAGAAGGCAGAAATCTTTTGGCATTGGAAGGGACCCACAAAACTTTATTTTTGTGTATAAGCTTAAGAAATTATGAAAAGGAAAAAGGCGGAGGTATCCAGAGAGAACACCCCATCTCAGGTATGGGTGGGCTTTAATCTGGGCTTGCAGAACATTTTATGGAAGACTTAGAAAATGTAAATTATCAATTGTTCTAATCATCTGAGAACTATCATTGGAGGGACTTCCACTGCTTTCACAATGGCTTGACACTGCATAACTTACTGTTACCTTGAAGAGAATGAACGGAGGAGAGAAGCCTCCAAATGACTAAGGTTAAATTTTCCATCAGTCAAGAAAAACAAAAATTCAAAATAGAAATTCAGGTTTTTGTGTTTTGTTTAAGAAACTGAAGAATGAATCCCCAACTGAGATTCATACCTGCTACATGTATAATATTTTATTTCCCCTTTGAAACAATTCTATAAAGGAGGAACTATTGTATCCCCTAGTTTACAGTTGAGAAATTTGGTGCCTAATCTGACTGGTTCCAATGTTTTTAATCTCTGAATCACATAATTTTAAGTTTTGCCCATTTTATACTATTAGATACTACACAGTTTCAAGTTATTATTTTGTTTCTTGTGGTTCCTTGATGTACTGAAACAAGAAGCTAAGAAAATAAACCTTTTACAAAATCATGACTTTAATCATTGCATTTTTTTTTTTTTAATTTGACAGAGATCACAAGCAGGCAGAAAGGCAGGCAGAGAGAGAGAAGGGAGCAGGCTCCCCGCTGAGCAGAGAGCCCGATGTGGGGCTCGATCCTAGGGCCCTGGGATCATCACCCGAGCCAAAGACAGAGGCTAAGCCACCCACTGGTGGCTGACCCACTGAGCCACCCAGGCGCCCCTGGATTGTTTTTTTATAGTGATCTAAGTTTTGCACCAAAAAAATGAAAGAATGAATGAATGAATATCTCCTTCTTGATGCAAGTTCTGATCCTTCATGTCATTTTGAAGTGGGGCACAATGAAATAACCAATAATGCAAATATACAAATGTACAGAATTGTGTAAGATCAGACTCCATAGACATGGTGCCTGAATTTCAAACCCACATTTGCCATTTAGCAACTGTGTTCCTCTGACCCATTTGATTCCTCTGTTTAAACTTCATTTTTCAAACTTAAAAAGAGTATCACAGTAGTACCTACTTCATATGACAGTTTGAGACTTAAATGAGGTAACAGGTAGATATAGAGCCAGACACATAGTAAGTGCTTTAAAGTACTTTCTAGGTTTTAAAGCAGACATTATTTCAAACAGCTACTTTCTCTCATATCTGGGAAATAAGAGTAGACCTCCTTAGATCTTACATAAATCACATTTTGTCATGTTGTATTTCAAATGGACTTCCATAAGTGGTTCAGGAAAATTAAGGAATTTTAATCTATACTAATAATTTCTAATTTTATAATATTGAAGACTCCAGCTAATTATGATACTCCAAGAGGAAATTTGCTGTTCTGAAAATACTGGGTGCATTAATTAATTCCAAGTGATGGGCAGGACGAATCCCATACAACGAACCCATAAGAGCTGTAAGAAGTTTGGACAGCCTGTTTCCTGAAGCAAATCTTAAACCACAGACCTGGAACCCAGCTCCATCAGTTAGAGATTTCTGTCAACGGAGCATTTTCAGAAAGAGCATGCAAGAGCAACCAAGGCTTGAGGGTAGAGATTTGCAGAGAGTGTTTCACCCTTTGGTTAGTTGCCTACAGCATAATGAAGAGGATAAAAAACATTAGCTCAAAATTCTTTGGTCATTTGCTTTCATCCATCTTGACAATCTGGATTTTTTGGATGACCAACCTGATCAAGTATGTGGAAATTGATCCTGCAAAAAAAGAAATTCATTCAGTGACCTAGTCTAAGAGAAAAGCATTGGCAATCTCGGGCACAAGATTTTCTCTCTCACTTCTAAAATAATTTGTTGCTTTTGTATGTTGCTATGTATTGTTGCTCACGCACCTTTTTTATCAAGAATGTTAACTGAGACAGTGTTTATCCCAGGAGGAAAAACATTATGGAAAACATAATGTAAAGATGAATTCTATTCTCTTGACACATCACACATAAATTCTTTTTGCTAATGTTTATTAATGCTTAAAATGTATCAGGAATTTGGAATAATTTACTTCTACTTTGCTCCTCAAAAATCCTATAATGTAGGATACTGTTGCACAGTATTTTCGGTGAATTGCACAACATTACATAAACATTAGATGCACAACTGCACAAACATTAGATGAAAGGTTAAACCAAAATTTTTTGAATTCCAAGACTATATATCTTAGTTATGTTAAGCTATTTGTGATATGGGACTGTTAGATTTAGCACTGTGTATTTTTTTTTCCTTTTCTCTTTTTCTGGTAGTGGTGTTGAAGTTACATAAAAGTACTAATGATTGGGACGCCTGGGTGGCTCAGTTGGTTAAGCAGCTGCCTTCGGCTCAGGTCATGATCCCAGCATCCTGGGATCAAGTCCCGCATCGGGCTCCTTGCTCGGCAGGGAGCCTGCTTCTCTCTCTGCCTCTGCCTGCCTCTCTGTCTGCCTGTGCTCACTCTCTCTGTCAAATAAATAAATAAAATCTTAAAAAAAAAAAAAGTACTAATGATTGTCAGTCTCTATCTAGTTCCTGGGTTACCCTTCTATGGGCTCTGGAAAGGCAAAACTGGATGGTTACATTTAGGATTGATCAGACTGCCTCACATGCTGTAACAAGGCAATGAATTATTTATAGGCTTGTAAGGGCTTTCTGCACTATCTCATTTTTCACAGAAATATGGGAGAGAAAAAAAATCACCCTTCATCAGAAACCAATGCAGTTTTCTTAAGATAAATCTGGGGGTGCCTAGGTGGCTCAGTGGTTTAAGCCTCTGCCTTCGGCTCGGGTCATGATCTCAGGGTCCTGGGATCGAGCCCCACATTGGGCTCTCTGCTCAGTGGGGAGCCTGCTTCCCCCACCCCCGCCTGCTTGTGATCTCTCTCTCTCTCTGTTAAATTAATAAATAAAATCTTAAAAAAAAAAAAAGATAAATCTGTGACCTGTATCTGTGGGTGAAGACCTTTTGGATTTTTGTTGCAGTAACATTTCACTACCTAAAAAGTATTTTGCCCAAATGACATTCTCAGAGGCCAAGGATTAAAGTTTCTTCTTTGTCAACTGACTCGCTGAGAACAGAGTGCCCTGTCAACACTCCAAGGGGTAATTACCGTTGTAAAACATGATTTAATTAGATATCTAAAAGGAACCTTCTATTCTGGACCTATTGTTTAATGAGAGGAGCTTCCCTAAATGGTGAAACTGCTCCTTTATGATTATTAGAGGTTTTGAAGAACAGCAGACTGAGCAAGGAAATGTTGCCCAGAAGACACCAGCGCCACATAGTGTCTATGGCTTGAGTAGATAAAAGGGAACAGCACAGAGACTGTGGCGAACTCCAAATCAAAGGACAAGAAAGAGTGTATTTTAAAGCAAGCATCCTATAACTGACTAGGGGTAGGGTGATGGTTTCAATTATGGTTTGATCAAACAGAGCTTCATGTGGTTTGAGGATCAATGAGCAGCACAAAGAACTCTGAACATTCTGATTACATATTGTGATGGGCTTTCTCTCATTTAGTTCTCACAGGGAGTCTCCCTTTCTCTATATTGCTTGTAACAAATATACAAAATGGAAGCTTTCTTTCTATTGCTCCACGACTGCATGAAAATACAGTCCTCTTCGAGATAGAAGGATCACATGGTTATTCAGCAGCTGTGCCTCGTTCAAAATATCAGCATGAATTAACATGCATATTATCCTTACAGAATGAGGATGTATACAACCACTTTGTCTCCTCCCCACTCCAGGTTGACACTTCAAATAAATGTTTGAAATTAGACAAGTGTTCTTTATTCTTAGCAGAAGATGGAAAATTCACAAATCCTGGTATATGAGCATATAAACATTTCACCATTTCCCAAATATACAAGTGTGAAATGGTTGTCATAAATACAAATGTTCATAGCTGCACACAAGATGGGTCCAACCACATTACAGCAGCACGCCTTCTTGCATTTTATCACAGCACTAAAATATGCAATTCCTTCCCTTGAAAAAGCACTGTTACAGGCATTATAAAGAAATGAGCTACAATGTGGTCTGAGCAATTATCAGCCTGGAGGGAAACACAATGATGCAATTGAACAGGAATAGCTGTTTAGACAACCGGACTCTACTAGTTCACTATCTGAGCCAAGGGGCCTAATTCATCACCTGGCCTCAATTTTAGGAGAATTCCATTCAGTGTGAAGACTAAAGCAGTCAAGGGACTTAATAAGAAAGCTTATTAAGCACAATAAAAAGCTGACTATAAATAGAGGTGACCATGTTAGAGTAATAATTAGATGTTCATGAAGAGATGAGGCATATGTTAGGTTGTGCTATTGTTTTTAATGCTTTTTTTGTTAAAGCATTTCATTATCTACTCTTAATCTTTCTATATCAATATTTAGGGTTAAGGATAGAGAAGCAGTACTTAGCAGGAAACTGCATCAAATTGTAGTGTCTTTTTAATGATGAAGTAATGTCATAAGACTTCCAAGTCCTGTATGTAGGACTCTGTATTCAAAATCGTTATGTTGGGTCACATCATAGTTATATTCATTACAGCCTCTCATTTTTTTTTTAAAACACCCACTATTTTGGCTTTTACACTGAAACAAATAAAAAGCCACCACAGAAGAAAAAAAAGTACAAATCAACATATACATCACTGCTACATTCTTCAGCTCCCCCCAAAAGTGAGAAGAAAGCAATTCACTATATCCTAAAAGCAGTCTCTTTATAAAACAAACTACAATATTCGGCAGATGTTGTCTCAGAGGGATGCCCTTCCATGTCAGCAATATATAACAAAACAGGAATATGAATTTGCTAGATTGGGAAAATTACTTCAATTGAAAGTAGAACACTTAATAAAATAACAGCTGCACATGAACCACAGATATTAAAGAAAATATGATTAAACAAGACTTTTAGAGTCACCGAGATAACATATACTAGAAGATAACAGGTATGCTATGGCATTCTTTCAAATAGCATCCATGGTTCATGATGCAAATTTTATAATAAGTGCTACTAGGAAGCAGAGAAAGTTCGCATCTGATTTTCAGAGTAAATGCTAATAATGATTTGAAAAAACATACACACCCCGCTCACCATAAGGAATATGTATTATCAGATTAGGGAAGAGTTAAGCAGCGTCCAAACTTAGGAACTACCCTGGATGTGCTCATATTAAATCTTCATTTTGCAAGAAATGCTCTAAAAATATAACTCCTTCCTCATATTATTTTTTTTTATTCCCTTATTTGGAGAAAAATAATATTATCATAATTTCCTATACAGAAAAATAAATCTACAGATAATAATTTAAATTAGCATATGAGGTTAGCAAATTTGCTGTGTACAAAAACAAATGGTATTTATATTGTGAAACATTTAAAAATGGCATTTTGATAAGATACATTCTCAATAGCTATAATTTTATCAAATAATTAGAAATATAGTTGGAAAAATGTACAAAAACGTGACACTTGAAATTCATAAATATGACTGAGAAAATGACCAATCTAATACAGATAGACCATGTTCATGAACTAAAAAACTCAATATTGTAAAAATGCCAATTCTCTCTAAATTGATGGTAAATTCAATGTAAAAGCAATCAAAATATCTGTCGAGATTTTCCCTATCTTTGTTATCCTACAAAGAATGACAGTAATTCCTACATAGTTGTTGCTCTGTGTCAGGCATTGTTCTGAGTGCTTTACAAATACAAATTAATGTAATCCTCCTAACAACCTTATGAATTTGGTACTATTATCATCCTTATTTCAGGGATAAAGACACTGAAGCAGAGAGAAGCTAAATAACTTGCTGAAAGCCACAAAGGTAATAACTTGAACACAGTCTCTTGCATTCTGTTGTAAACCACTACATCACAGTGAGGAGAAGCAATCAAATCTTCTATCTTATTCTATAGTAAGTTCATAATGTACTAGATATCTCCCTTTCTTTAGTACAGAGTTAATTTGTAAAGATTTTACTTATCTATTTGAGAGAGAGAGAGAGCATGCGCACACATGCAAGCCAAGGGAGGGAGAGGGACAGGCAGACCCCATGCTGAGCTTGCAGTCTAACGATGGACTGGATCCCAGGACCCTAAGATCAGGATCTGAGTGAAATAAGAGTTGGATGCTCAACTGATTGAGCCACCCAGGGGCCTCTACATGTTTAATTTTGAATGAGACATAGAAATAAATGTTATGCATATTTTATACGCACACACACACATATATATATACACACACACGTATTTTAAATAAAAATATGTATGAAGACTAAGGAATAAAATATAGCAGTAATTCAGAAATCCCCTATGTGCCTGCCCTCTCCACATTTTACTACTTCAGCTTTCAGGTAGCGGTTAACCTGAAATTTGTGGTAATGATCCACTGCCCTTTTTTTGGTGATACAAATATAGGTGGTACAACTGTAAACAACATGTTTCAGTTTAAGTTATACATTACAAAAATGATTTATAGTTTAGATACTCTACTATGATTCCTTTGCTCAAAATTATCCTTCTGATATTGATCATATGATGCATTTACCTGTAGTATTTATTTTCATGGATGAATATGACATTTATTTTTGCTGTCTCTTGTTAACGGAGTTCTGGGTTATTTCCAGTTTTTGGTGTATATTTGTGTGAGTGTATGTAAGCATGCATGAGCACACCTGCACAATGCTGTTAGCAACATTCTATCACAAATATTTTCATATATCTTCTTCACAGGTACAAGATTGTCCATATGATTTAAATTTAAGGGTAGAACTGTCAGGCACTAAGATATGTAAATCAATACTTCGTAAGTAATGCCAAACATTTTCCCAAAGGGTTCCATCAGTTTGAACTCCCACC
>ML100343.1:105468-129091 GCA_003697995.1 Taxidea taxus jeffersonii | reverse complement strand
GAGAAGAGTGAAATAGGTAAAGGGGATTAAAAGGTACAAACTTCACTATAAAATAAATACATCAAAGAGTTAAAAAGGATAGCATAAGGAATATAATCAATAATATTGTAATACTGTTGTATGGTGACAGATGGGTGACTACACTTACCTTGGTGAGCACTAAATAAAGTATAGAACTGTCAAATCCCTACATGGTACAGGTCAACCTTCATAACATTTTACTTCAGTTACACTTCAATAATAAATTCCTTTTTTCTTTTTTTCTAGGTGGTTTATTTGCTTTCTTTTTTACTTTTGTTATTATTCTGTTTTGTTAGTCACCATACAGTACTTCATTAGTTTTTGATGTAGTGTTCCATGATCCATTGTTTGCATATAACACCCAGTATTCCATGCAATATGTGCCCTCCTTAATACCCATCACCGGGCTACCCATTCCCCCACCTCCTTCCCATATGAAACCTTCACTTTGTTTCCATAGAACAAAGAGTGCATAATCTCTCATGGTTTGTCTCACCCTCTGATTTACCCCCCTTCATTTTCAAGCTCAATGTATGGTTGAGCTCGAAAAAAAAAATGGAAAAATTTTTCCATTTTTCCACAGGACTGACTATAACAGGAGCTATGCTAATACATCTTTGGGCACACACCCAGGCAAATATCCTCATTTCTGGTAACAAGGGAATCAAAGGACTGACCTTGACACTTGGAAATGGGGCTATATTTGCAGTGGGGATGAGGTTATGATCCACCCTAAAATATCTTAGGAATACATATTTTCAAATTTAACTCCAAAGATATTGTGTATTGGGCATCGATATTAGCTTCCCTCAGTATACAAAATTTAGACAAATAATGGTGATCGGTGTCAGGCAACACAAAGGAAAAATATTGTGAAATGATGAAGATGTAAAATTGTGGAATTGTATCTTTGTTCATCTCATTTTATCCAAACTAACCCTAAAATCACTTTTAGAGACATCAACTGCAAAGATTGCACAAGTTAGCACATTTGAAGGGACTCACAAGAAATCACAAAGCATAATCATATAATGCATTTTTTTGAAGACCAATGATACTGAGAACTGAGAAACAGAGTACAGGCAAGCACTGAAGGTCAAGGAGATGCCCAAACAATTGCCCAAGAGTCTTTGTCCACACAGACAAACAAGCTTCATCTCTAGTTGAACCATCAAGACCAGCCTGAGATAAGTCTGGGCTTCGTGAAAGCTCAGGGAAGAAGTTTGTGATGAGGTATTTATGTCCCTCTAGTCAAGTCAGTTACGTTAAGTAAAAGCCAACAGTTAAAAAAAAAAAAAAGATTCTTGGCATCATCAGGGGAGTTTGGGACTTTAGAAAATACATCAAAAATTCCACTGGTCTTATCCTAGACAGTGGTCAAAGCCTTGCATGACCAGAGTTAAGACTTTCCTATTGGGTAGTAAAATAACCCTTTCCTACACACTCCACTCTCTGACTCTTGGTCAAGACTAAATCACTCATAATCATCCCTTCTCCTGAATGTTTTGCATGATTTATAGAACAGGTAAAATAATAAACCAAGTGAAAAGTTTTAATATCTTGTATCATCAAATAAAGGATTGGTATTGTTTAAAGAAGCTTTTCAGCTAACCAAATATTCCACCACAAACTTAATCAACAAACAAGCACAAGTTGGAGAACTATTTAATCCCCCTTGACTAGAGAAATTAAAATTGTATGAAAAGTATCAATTGGTAGGTTTAATGTAACAATTAACTGTTAACTAATCCTAGTTCCTTCTCTAACCAATCAGATTTCGTTGAATGAACATCATGGAAGATGTTAATTCCACTTCCTAATATATTTGATCATCAATATAAGTATTATAGATTTTGTTGAAATCAAATTAATCCTACCAATTATACCTCTATTAAACCAAGTAACAGTTACATTATTATTGACTGAATGCTCCCTTTCTAGCAACAATTACCTCTTGCTATTGATTGCATTTTCACTCGGACCCCTCATTTGACATAACCCTGGGTTTTCCACATCTTCCAGTTATCCAAGTCCCCTGTTGCAGACTTCATTGCCAGTCCATTGACTATTGCCCAAACCTAAGAAAAGTCATACTATATCACTATAGTTATAATCCGGATCTTCTGGTACCAAAAGAACACCATTCTTAACACACTGAGTGGATTTATAGTTTCCTTTTCAATAATCAGCTTCCATTCAGCCACTTTCCAGACTGAGTGATGGCTCTCCACACTGGAGACACCATCTATACACCAAATAGGCTCCAAATAGGTCGGTACCATGAACTGATTATAGGGAAGGACCCATTCAGCCATGAGGGTAACTCCACAGAAGGATCTAATGTAGGGCTCAAAGGCAAAGCAGTCACTTATTCATGTGTGCAATGGGTTCCCTCTTTCACAAATCCTGTATTTATATTTCTTTTTTTTTTAAGATTTTATTTATTTATTTATTTGACAGAGAAAGAGAGAGAGAGAGCAAGCAAGCACAGGCAGAGTACCAGGCAGAGGGAGAAGTAGGCTCCCTGCCAAGCAAGGAGCCCGATGTGGGACTCGATCCCAGGACTCTGGGATCATGACCTGAGCTGAAGGCAGCCGCTTAACCAACTGAGCCACCCAGGTGTCCCTGTATTTATATTTCTAATTGATAAAATAAATTTTCTGTTCATGTCCCTCCCTACGAGAATGATTATCTGATATAACCCAGGACTTATGGGTATTTCACATCTCAAAATAATGCTATATCTGTCAGTAAAAATAAAAGCAGTTTCAAATAAAGTCCAATAACAAGCTAGCAATCACCTTGTAAACTGTACACTCTTTGGCTGTTTGAGGCAACTTCCCAGTTCAAAAGCCCACTGATGCATCTCTAGGTGGCAATTCTGGGATCCCTTATGGAAGGCATTACTAGGAAAGAGAAATTATTCACCTGATTCTCTTTTTAGGAACAGAGAAGCATCACCCAGAAGAAATCCCATAGTTTTTCTTTTCTCTCATTGGCCAAAATTTTGTCACATTCCTGCCCTTAAATTGATCACTGAAAAGAGGAGGACATTACCATAATTATTTTAGACTTCTGGGAGAACTGGAGACTCTACATAATCCTCCAGGGTCTGTATCAGCACCCCCATGCCAATCATTCCCAGTACATGAGACCCATCACAGAACCAGTGTCTAACTGCTAGCACAGCATAATTTTTAGAGCTCAGACTTAGAATTAGATGCATTTGTATTTAAATCCAGGGTCTACCAAAGATTAGTGTCTCTGATTTTGACTAGAGGGTGTTATGCCAAGTGAAATAAGTCAATTAGAGGAAGATTCTCTAGTGTCTTCTATGCTTTTCCAAGCTCAGCTAGTATCTTTATAATCATTATTCTGAACTCTATTCCAACATTTTACCTATGTCCACACTGATTAGGATCCTGGCAGCCAGTACTGCTTCTTGTATCTTTTTTGAGGAGGTTTTTTTTTTTTATTCATCTTATCATTTTTGGAGAATGTGGTCGCTTTTCTATTTGTAGAGTTGCAGCTATTCCTTTCTTAGAGCTCCACTTGAGTTCACAGGTGTTCAGAATGTTTTGATAGCTATTTAGCAGAATTCCTGGAACCAGGCAAAAACTAACGTCTCCTACTCCTCAGCCATCAACATGTGTGTTACATTTAAATATGTATATTGGGGCACCTGGGTGGCTCAGTGGCTCAGTGGGTTAAGCCTCTGCCTTCAGCACAGGTCATGATCTCAGGGTCCTGGGATTGAGCGCTGCATCGGGCTCTCCGCTCAGCAGGGAACCTGCTTTCCCCTCTCTCTCTGCCTGCCTCTCTGCCTACTTGTGATCTCTCTCTCTTAGTCAAATAAATAAAAAATTTAAAAAATTTTTTAATTAAATATATGTATCTGCTGTCACAGATTTTTATGAAGAATGACCATGTGAAATCTATTAAGAAAAGCAGACACTCAAGATATTATGAACACAGACCAGACACAAGGAAATAATATTTCTCTTATTAACTTCTTTCACTGATTATAATGGTAACCTATTGGATTTGAAGAAAAATTTGATAAAATATAATATTTAGGAAAATAAGATTTGCCTTACTTATAATTCAAGTAAACACTATTAATCTTTTTTTTAAGATTTTATTTATTTATTTGTCAGAGAGAGAGAGAGCATATGAGCACAGGCAGACAGAGTGGCAGGCAGAGGCAGAGGGAGAAGCAGGCTCCCTGCCGAGTAAGGAGCCCAATGTGGGACTCGATCCCAGGATGCTGGGATCATGACCCAAGCTGAAGGCAGCTGCTTAACCAACTGAGCCACCCAGGCGTCCCGTCCATATTTTTCATCTAGGATGGATTCCCACACCTAAGGAGTCCTGGACATGATCAGTTATAAAGCCCTTATTACATGGAGTCAAACTTCTTTCCAGAAGACTTTACAGTAACACATAGACACCAGCCCTGGGTAATATAACTGTCATAAGGCTTTGTCAACCCAGATGTGCAGAAACTCTTGTTCACTATGTTTATAGCCATCTACTTTCTCACTGTGGTGGGCAACCTACTCATAGTCATGACAATCAACACCAGCAGAGCCTCAGGCTCCCCCATGTATTTTTTTTCTGTCTTTCTTGTCCTTCATAGACAGCTACTGCTTTTCTACCATAGCTCCCAAAATGATATTTGTCTTATTCACTGAAAATAAAACTACCTCCTTCAGTAGGTGCATGACTCAGCTCTTTGCAAAACATTTTTCTGAGAAGCTGAGACCATCCTGCTCATGGTGATGGCCTATGACCACCTATGATGGCCTATGGCCATCTGCAAGTCCCTACATTACAGGATCACAATGAAGAGGAGAATGTGTGGCCCTCTGGTGGCCATGGCCAGGGCTGGGGGATTTCTTCACACTCCAATTCTTTTTAAGGTCTGGTTGCCCTTCTGTGGCCCCAATGTCACTGACAACTTCAACTGTGATCTTTTCCCTCTCTTAAACTCTCTTGCACTGAAACTCACATCTCTGAACATTTTGTTGCCACCAACAGTTGGCTGATATGTCTGCTCTTTTTCTATTCTTATCACTTCCTATGTCCTCATCCTTTACTCCCTAAGAGCTCACAGTAATAAAGGATAGCATAAGGCTCTGTCCACATGTGCCTCCCTTGTTACTGTAGTTGTCCTATACTTTGTATCCTGTATATTGATAAACCTTTGGCCCATGGTCACCTTCCCCATTAACAATGCAGTGGCAGTGTTTTATACTATATTAATACCCATGTTAAGTCCTTTAATCTACACTCAGAAACTCAGGGGTGAAAAATGCCATAAGGAAGCTCTGGGGCCACAGAGTAATCTTGGGTAACAATTCGTGTGACTAGAGAAGAAAAAAAACAAACTTTATTCATCTTTTAAGGACAAGTGGGACTAATAGAAAGAATGATGGTCTTGAACTCAAAATATGTGAGTTTAACTATGTTATGCTCTCTGTGCTTTTTGTAATCTTTAATGGTTCCTCTTTCACATCAGTGTTGATTAAATGATGACCAATTCTCTTCCAATTAGAAATCTCTCTGTATTTTTAAGTTATTGTTCAAAGGGAATTGCAAGTCAACATATTATTGTCACAACCTATAGAAAATGTCTGAGTTTATGTATTCAGTGGAAAAATTCTCTGTAAAGTTCTGGGTATAGATTATATAAGAATTACAACAATTAAAACACATAAATGAAAGGAATAATGGCTAAATCTTTTGCTGAAAATTCATAGTTTCAATCCCAACTATGTAGCCACAGTAGCTTTATTATAGTGAGAAATGAAGATCAACAAGAAATGAGTGAGTTTTGAAGAATGAGAGACTCATTGAAGAATGAGGACTCATCCCAAATTAAGGTTACCTTGTTGCACAATTCCATGGGCACCATTTAGACTGTAATCTGGGCTCTTCTTAGAATAAGTTACTTTATCTTCCCAAAGCCAAAATGGGATATAAAATTCCTCTAGGTACAGCCATAGAGCAGTCTCATACATGATTCCTGAGAGACAACTACTGGAACATTTTTTTTCTATCAAAGACATATTGTCACCAATTCATCTCTAGCAGCAGTTATTATATGGATTTCTGCCTTAGCTAATAGGAACAAAACTATCTGGTACAAAAGAGAGAGTTAGGAGCTCCAGTGGCGCAATCGGTTAACGTGCGGTACTTACACAAAAGAGAGAGTTAATGATAATTGAGTAACTGAGACAAAGTCTACACATTCTAAAACGCACCTTCAGACCAATTGCCAGCAATGCAATGGGAAGTAATCTGAGATACAGACCAGTGTCAGTGTAAGAGAAAGAACTCAAAGAAAAGATCCAGATTCAACCCAGGACAAAAGTTCTGCAAAAGAAAGAAAATCACGAACACTTATCAATACCAAAAAATCAACAAAATACAAAGGAAGGCAGTAAGACAAACAGAAAACAAAATGGCAAGACTAAGTCCTTCCCTATAAATAATTACTTTATATGTAAATGGGTTAAACTCCCCAGTCAAAAGACAGAGTGATTACATAGATTTTTTTTAATACCACTCTATGCTATCTGCAAGAGACTCATTTAAGCTTTAAGAGTACACACTGTCTCAAAGGGAAGTGATGAAAAAAAGATATTCCATGTGAATGTCAACCAAACTACGGCAGAGACTACAGTTATGTCAGACAAAATAGACTCTAAAACAAAAACTGTTGCAAATAAGAACTTTATATAATAATAAAATGGTCAGTTTACCAGGAATATATAACAATTACAAATATTTATGCACCCAACATCAGAATACCTAAATATATCAAGCAAATATTAACAGACATAAGGGTAGAAATAGAAAACAACACAATTATATTAAGAGCACTACTCCACTTTTGAAGATGGTGGAAGAGTGGGGAACTCCTTTCAACCAGTCCCCTGAATTTAGGTAGATATCTACCACGCCACTGTGAACACCCACAAAATCAGCCTGAGATGTAAGATTTTATGTCTGGATCTCTACAGGGGCAGAGGTTCATCAGTTGAAAGATACAAAGAATGGAGTTGTGATTGCATGGACAGATGTTGAACAATAAACAGAAGGGGAAAGAGAACACCAGAAGCTAGCCATTGGAAATAATACCCCAGTGTAAAAGTGTCCCGCATCTGGGGAAAAGCAATAGCTTGGAGAGCAGCAGTGGTGGGAGGGGAAGGGACTGGTAACAACACTCAAACAGAATATAGGTGCTTAAGGGGCAAATGTTGGGACTGGGCAGCTGTAGGCATGGACCCAAGCCCACAGACCCAGAGAAGGGGCTTCCCTCCACCCGCTGCCCACCACCCACTGCCACTGTCCAGGAGGAACTGGCTTACACCTGTGTCCTCAGACCTGGGGCCAGTCATTGCTGCCACTAGGGCTCGGGTCCACTCTGACATGATCAGTCATGGTTTTGGTGGCATGAGAGTCATGGTTTTGGTGGCATGAGAGGCAAAACAAGCAGGGGCCAGGGTCCACCACTGAGAGGATCATTGGGGGCCTGCACCACCTATGGAAGGCTGCAATTTTCAGCAGCACTTACATAGGGGGAGACTGTGTTCTGGAGGATTCAGAGAGGAGCAGCTGTGGCTTCTCTCCTCTGGGGCAGAGGTCTGGGTGTGGACATTTTCCTTTGCTCTGACCCTCCAAAAAGGCAGAAAAAAGCCACCAGAGAACAAAACTCCAAAAAACCAGTTTCCATGGAGCCTCTTGTTAGAGGGCAGGGCAACTCCGCCCAAGCAGGATTGACAGAAAAACAACATGGCAGCCCCCCAAGAAGACAAGCTGGAAGAATAAGAGGACAACAACCCCAAGGTCCCCATAAAACTGTAAAATACCAACACCAGGATAAAATAGTATATTAAGCTCCTGGTGTTGCCTCATGGTCTGTGTATTTCTTAGATACAACTTCATTCACTCTCTTTGGTGGGGGGAAGCTTGAGGGGGACTTTTTGGTTGTTTTTGTTTTGTACTTTATAAATCTTGTTCTTGGGTTTCATTTTGGCTGGGGTTCTTTTGGTGGTGACTTCTCATTTCTCCAAACTTTCCAAGGGTTCACCTTGCTTGGACTGTGGTTGATATTTTTGGCTATACATCCCCTCAACCACAACTCAACAGAATGACTAGGAGGAGCACTCCCAACAAAGAAGAGACCCAGAGACAATGGCCTCTCCCACAGACCTAATGGATATGGAAATAAGCAAGATGTCAGAAATAGACTTCAAAGTAACAGCTATGGAAACAATAGGTAGACTGGAGAAAACCATTAATGGCAATATAGAATCTCTAAGGGCAGAAATGAGAGCTAATCAGGCCAAGATTTAAAATTCTATAAATGAGATGCAGCGTAAGCTAGATTCTCTAACAGCTAGGGTAAATGAAGCAGAAGAATGAATTCGTGATATAGAAGACAAAATGATAAAAAGGAAGGAACAGACACCTGGGTGGCTCAGTGGGTTAAAGCCTCTGCCTTCAGCTCAGGTCATGATCCCAGGATCCTGGGATCAAGCCCCACATCAGGCTCTCTGCTCAGCGGGGAGCCTGCTTCCCCCTCTCTCACTCTGCCTGCCTCTCTGCCTACTTTTGTTCTCTCTCTGTCAAATAAATAAATAAATAAAATTTTTTTAAAGGGAAGGAAGGAACAGCAGGAGGCCTTGAACAAAAACCTTAAAATCCATGAAAACAGAATTTGAGAAATAAATGACACCATGAAACATTTTAATGTCAGAGTTACTGGCATCTCTGAAGGGGTAGAAAGAAGATATATTTGAGCAAATCATAGCTGAGAAACTCCCCAATCTGGGTAATGAAAAAGGTATTCATATCCTAGAGGCTGAGAGGATCCCTCCCAAGATCAAGAAGAACAGAACCACTCACTGGCATGTAATAATAAAACTTGAAAATCTCAGAGACAAGGAAACCATCTAGTTAGGGGGAAGAGATTCCTCACATACAGAGGGAGGAATATCAGAATAGCATCAGACCTGTCCACAGAGACCTGGCAAGCCAGAAAGGATTGGCAAGATATATATAAAACATTTCATCCAATAACAGTTGAATATACATTTTTCCCAAGTGCATGTGGAACATTTGGCAGGATAAATAATATGTTAGGTCACAAAAAAAGTCTTGAAAAACTTAAGAGGATAAAATCATACAAAGTATCTTTTCTGACCACAATGAAGTGAAACTAGAAATCAATAGCAGAAGGAAAAGTGGAAAATTCACAAATACATGGAAATTAAACAACACATGACTGTACAACCTATGGGTCAGAGAAGCAATCAAAGGAGGACTTAGAAATATTTTAAAAACAACAAAAATGTAAAACTATACACCAAAACCTGTGGCATGCCACAAAAGTAACACTAAAAGGGAAACTTATAACAATTAACACCTCATTTAAAAAGAAGATCTCAAATAAATAACCTAACAGTATCCCTCGAGAAATGAGAAAAAGAACAACTAAGCCCAAGTTAGCAGAGGAAAGAGTAATTAAGATTATAGCAGGAATAAATGGAAACTAGAAAAAAATCAATGAAACTGAGTTTTCTTTTTTAAGTAAAGCAAAATTGATAAACTAGCTACACTGAGAAAAAATTCAAATAGAAGCAACTGGGTTGCTCATTTAATTAGCATCTGACTCAGGTTCAGCTCAGGGCATGATCTCACAGTAATGAGATTAAGCCCCACATCTGGATCCACACTGGGCATGGAGCCTGCTAAAGATTCTCTCCCTCTCTCCCTCTTCACTTGCTCCTTCCTACCAACATTCCTTCCTCTCTCTCTCAAAAAAAAAAAAAAATCATATGAATACAATCAGAAATGAAAGGGAAGACATTAAAATTAATGCCACAGAAATAAAAGGCTTATAAAAGATTACTATGAATAATTAAACACTTATAAATTGGATAACCTGGATGAAATACATAAATTCCTAGGAACATACAATCTACCAAATCTGAAGCATGAAGAAATAGATAATCTGAACAGACCAAAATGAGCAAGGAAATTAAATCCATAATCAGAAACCTCCCAAGAAAGAAAAGCCCAGAAGAGATGGCTTCACTGGTGAAATCTACAAACAACATTTAAAGAACAATAAATGCCAATCATTCTCAAACACTTCTAAAATTTTGAAAAGGAAAAAAACAGTTCTAAACTTATCTTATAAGGCCAGAATTACTCTCTTACCAAAGCCAAAGATACCAACATAAAAGAAACCTGTAGGCCAATACCCCTGATTTACATAAATGCAAAAATATTAAAGAAACTACCAGCAAACTGAATTCAACAGCATATTAAAGGGATCATATACTCTAACCAAGTGGGATTTAACCCTGGAATGCAAGATGATTCAACATGCAAGAATCAATCAACAGCATACACCACATTAACAGAGGGAAGGATAAAAATCATATGATCATTCTACTACATATGGAAAAAGCACCTGACAAAATTAATCCCCTTTCATTATAGAACTCCCAACAAACCAAGAATAAAAAGAAATTTATCTCAACATAATAAAGGCCAAATATGACAACCCCACAGGAAATATCATACTCAACAAGCAAACAACTTCTTTCTTCAACAAGTGAATAACAAAAAGATTTTTCTCTAACACAGGGATCAAAAAAAGATCCCTTCTCATGATTTTTATTCAACATGGTATTGAAAGTCCTAGCCAGAGCAATTGAGCAAGAAAAAGAAATAAGGCATCCAAACTGCCAACGAAGAAGTAAATGCCTTTCTACTCAGATGAATTGACCTTATATGTAGGAAATACTAAACATTCTATACACACAGACACACACACAGGCATACTCAAAAACTATTAGAACTAATCAACAAACTCAGTAAATTTACAGGATATGAAATCAACTTACTAAAATCAGTTGTGTTTCTCTAAACTCAGAATGAATTATCCAAAAAGGAAACTAAGAAAACAATTCCACTTACAATAGAATCAAAAGAATAAAATACTTAGAAATAAACTAAAAATGTTATTAAAGATTTGTAAACTGAAATCTATAAAACTTTTATGAAAGAAATTAAAAACAAAAAAAGCAAATAAATGGAAAGACATCCTGTGTTCATGGATTTTAAGACTCAGTGTCATTAAAAGTCCATACTACTCAATGTGATATAGAGTCAGTGCAATCCCCATCATAATCCTGATAGAATTTTTCATAGAAATGGAAAAAAAATCCTAAAATTCATTTGGAATCACAATCAATCCCAAATAGAGCAAGAAAAAAGAACAAAACTGGATGCATCACACTCCTGATTTCAAACTATACTACAAAGTTATTATAATTAAAATAGTATGGTACTGGCATAACAACAGACATAGAGACCAATACAACAGAATTGAGAACTCACAAACAATCCCATGAATATAGAGGTAGTCAAATGATCTTGGACAAGGGTGTGAAAAATACACAAAAATAATAAATGGTGTGAATGGTGCTGGGAAAACTGTATGTCCACATGCAAAAAATGAAACAGAACCTTCATCTAATATCCTCATTAAAAAAAAAAAAAACTCAAAGTGGACTTAAAATGGAAGGCCAGAAACTGTAAAACTCTTGGAAGAAAACATACTAGAAAATCTTCATCACATTGGAATGGGCTATGATTTCTTGGATATGACATCAAAAGAACAGACAATGAAAGCAAAAATAGACAAATGGAACTACATCAGACTAAAAATCTTCTGTACAACAAAGGAACAATTAACAGAATGAAAAGACAACCCATAGAATGGGAAAAGAATATTTGCAGACCATGTATTTAATACAAGGTTAGTATCCAAAATAAACAAAGAACTCATACAACTCAATATCAAAGATAGCCCAATTTAAAAATAGGTGAAAGACTCGAATAGACATTCCCACAAAGAAAATATACAAATAGCCAACAAGTAATGAAAAGATGTTCAACATTATTAATCATCAAGGAAATAGAAATGAACACAATGATATATCATTTCACATCTGTTAAAATGGCCAGTATTAAAATACAAGACATAACAAGTATTTTTTAAGATTTTTTATTTATTTATTTGACAGACAGAGATCACAAGTAGGCAGAGTCAGGCAGAGAGAAAGGAGGAAGCAGGTTCCCTGCCAAGCCGATGTGGGACTCAATCCCAGGATCCTGAGATCATGACCTGAGCTGAAGGCAGAGGCTTTAACCCACTGAGCCACCCAGGAATCCCCAAGATTGTTTGTTTTGTTAAAAAGAGAATTCAGGGGGCACCTGGGGCCCCCCAAGACATAACAAGTATTAGTAAAGATGTGGAGAAAGGGAACCCTTCCTTGTTCGCTGATGTACAAATGTAAATTCGTACAGTCACTATGGAAAACAGTATGGAGGTTCCTCAAATAATTGAAAATAAAATACCATATGATTCAACAATCCCACATCTGGGTATTTATCCAAAAATACTGAAATCAGGATCACAAGGAATTCTATGCACTCCTATGCTCATTTCAGCATTTTTCACAATAGCTACAATGGGGAAACAATCTCAAAGTCCATCAACAGATGTGTATCTTTCAAACAAGAAATGTAGTATATATAGACATGGAATACTTTTCAGTTTTAAAAAGGAAGGAAATCCCACATTTGTGACAACATGTATGAAACTTAAGAGCATTACTCTAAGTAAAATAAGCCTGTTACAGAAGAAGAAACACTGCTTCTTATAGGAAATAAAGTAGTCCAACTCAGAGAACCAGAAAGAAAACAGTGTTTTCCAGAAGCTGGGGAAGGAAGAAATGAACAGTGATTGTTTAAGAGATATGGTTTTTTAGAATGGGAAGATGAAAAGTTTTGGAGATGGTTGGTGTTCATGTTTGGACAGCAATGTAAACATACTTAATGTCACTGAACTGTACTGTTGAAAATAGTTAAAATGACAAATTTTATATTCAGTGTATTTTACCACAATTGAAAAAAGAGAGAGATTGGGGCACCTGGGTGCCTCAATCATTTAAGCATCAGACTCTTGATTTCAGCACAGGTCATGATCTTAGGGTCGTGAGAACCAGCCCCATGTCAGGCTTCACACTCACCACCAAGACTGCTTCAGACTTTCTCTCTCCCTCTCTCTCTGCCTCTCACACTGCTCATGCTCTCTAAATAAATAAATAAACAAAATCCTTTTTAAAAATGGATGTGGGGAGGGACAAACTGTGAGTGAACAAAACTGTTATCTGTACAGGAGAGAGCTGAAGGCACTGCTTCCCTTTCTGGTTCTAGATTTCTGGAGTGTTCAGTTTTGTTTTAAAGGTAAATGTGGATTATTTCAGGATGATTTTGTGCAGGGTTTGAGCCAGCTCTTCAATATATCAGAAGCTGGGGGAAATAAGTTTGTAGTGGACCCTCCTTTCTATAAAGTTTCTATCATCCTCCTCTAAATGTCTTTTTTATAATGTTTGGCTCAGTGGGATTTTCTCAACACCTACTATGTGGAAGCACTGTTCTTTACCGTAAATCTCCACAATCCCATCTGTGTGTGATAGAGAGAAAAGCTATACTCCCATGAACACATCATGAGGATTTTTCATCTAAATATACACGCCAAAGGAAGTTGATGGATCTATGACTCATAAATTACCCAATCTTCAGTAGCTCAGAATTCTGCAATCTGAGTCTCCTTTGTCAGCCACTAATAAAAATGTCAGTCCCCCAGAGTAACATGGCACATAACCTAGAAACCTGGCATTTCCATTCTCAGGACAACCATATTAGTTGGAACAGACACATTTTCAGAGAGAAATCCTTTCTGTGAACCCTGACCTATGCCTAAAACCACCCCCTGTCCTGTGCCAGGCTCAATAGGGTCCCAAGGAACAGCAAAACCCTATCAGGAAGCTTTCCTGCTTTTCTTACCAAAATTTCATCCTAAACTATATTCACAGACACAGGTTTCACCAAAGCTCAACTGGCCTCTAATGATGTTGGTGGGTGCCAAGGGGGAGTAAGTGAAAGGCAGTGGCTGAGGCTTCTAGCAAAGATTCCAACAGGACCAATTACTAATCCTCTGAGGACCTGAGAGATCAATGCATTACCAAAGTGCAGGCATTCTGCCAAAGTCTATTTAAATATTTTTCTAGAATCAATGCAGAAAGAATTACAGGATATTTAAGTAAATGACAGCAGCAGGGAGTGTACCAACAAGCTTAAGATTTATATGGGAGACATTTCTCCCAAGCTTAATGGGTTAAAAGGAGGGCTTAAATCAGTCATAACAAGAATTTTCTCAATCCTTCCCATGCACTTGTTAGGAAACATAAATTTGGCAGGAAGGATTTGAAAAACAATGTATAATCAAGTGGATCTGATGCACTTTTCACTTCAGAGTCACATATACCAGCTTTTTCTGAAAATTTTTTCCTTGTCCCCATTGTTTTTAATTGAGACTGAGGAGAGTTCTGAGATCTGAAGAGTATCTGTATTTTGAAGATGTGTTTACACTTTCACAGGAGGCCAAGAAAGTGTGTAGAAATTAAATCAGAAAGCTACTGAAGTTTCCTAGCTAAAATAGCTCGCTTTCCGAGTAAGTTCAGTAAGTTCAATGGGAACCAAAATAAACTAAAATGACCAAGAAGACTGGGAGAGTTGTCTAGAGAGAGAATTCCAGTTTCCCACTTGTTACTTCATAGTGTGTGTGCAGCTGTAGGGCTATGCCTTCAGGGGAAGAAACAATCGCTGGGTACAATCGAGAAACGGTGGAACCCACAATCGACTAGATCCAGGTCAGTAATAACGAAATCTTTTTCCACAAATTTTAAGCAGATTTAACTTATTATACTCAAATTGTCTTGACCAAATAGTCTTTACAACTAGGTGCTGTGAAGTGAAGGTAATCTTTTCCTCTAAAAATGAATTTGAACAGGATCATATAAAATATCCATAGAAAACGTGATCTGTAATGCTGCCACACACAATGCTGTTGAGAACTACTAAGGTCACTTTCATAGCATTGTGGTTAACATGCACATAGAAGTAGACTGCTTCGGTAAGCTTCTCTATGGGATTATTTGAGATTGTTTCCCCTTTTCATGATTCCCATGTGCCACACTGAAGTTAGAATTTGTGGATTAAATCTATTAAGGATGATGAATCACAAAGTTGCCACCTATAGCAGCCATGAATAGAGAAGAAATAACTAAAGAGGCAGAGCTTTCTAGAAAACAAAAGACATCTTTCTTCACCTTTATTGAAGCTGGAAGGTCATGATACTGACTTCTGCAACCAGAAAGTTTGAGAAAACATATGTAGTTATGTTTTTTGGCAGGAATGGGGGAAAGGAGAAAAAGAGGAGGAGAAGGAATAAAAACTCCTAAAGATCGTTCAAAAAAAGAATATATTCTTGTATAAATTCAATTTTTCCACCAATTAGGACTGAAAACGTCATGTTCCTCTTAACTGATTAAACATAAAGTCAAAGACAAATTTTTATTATCTTAGATAACATTTCTTTCTCAACAAGAGGAAATCCAAGGAATCTTCATGACCTGTTTAATTCCATTTGTAAAGTTTGACTATGATTATAAATCTATTCCAGAACATTATTCTTTATGTGTTGAAAAACCAATCACACAGAAAATTCATTTGAGAAATACTGAAGAGTTTTCAGGGAACTTTGTGCCACTTCCAAACCTGTATCCAAAGATGTTGGAAGAGGGAGTATGTAATAGTCATGTTGAGCCAGACAAAACATCCAGGGCGGTTGAGTGGATGTGGCTCAAAGAGCTGTTATAAAGAGAGTTCCTTGGCCTTCTAAGAGGAAACACTCCATCTGGAGCTCTGGTATATGTGCATTCATTTGACAGAAAGGAATCCTAGCTCAAAGAACACCACTGGTACAGAAACAATAAGGATGACACTTTCCTATCTGCCATCCAGTTGACTTTCTAAAGAATATTATGTTCCTATACCTATACATAATCATGAAATGGGCAAATACACTATAAAATGATTGTTATTGATGAAATTTGCCCCCAAAACAGTGACAGCCATCTGAAAGGTTTTAGAGCCAGGGTTTAGAAGTCAATCATTAGTCAACAGTCATAATATTTGAATTATATAAATAAGAAAGTGTTACTTCTTTATATTCCTTTTTATAACCATTTCCAAAGTAGAGGTGAGTGGAAGGTGTGTCTCCATCAATCCAAGAGACTAGGACTAAAGAGAGATGGAAGATTTCAGTGTTGAATTTAAAATACTACTCAGAATTATTGTGATCTCTCCAGATGGGCCATGTACTTATAACTGAAGCTGACTCCATGGGAAGGACACGCAATGTAACAGAATTCATACTAATGGGCCTGACCCAGAATCCAGAACTGAGGAAATTCTTACTTGCTGTGTTTTTAATCACCTACTTGATCACACTGGCAGGTAACCTCCTCATCTCCATCACCATCTTCATTAGCCCAGCCCTGGGATCTCCCATGTACATTTTCCTGTCTTATTTGTCTATTATAGATGGTTTCTACTCTTCGTCCATAGCACCCATAATGATCTCTGACTTGCTCTCTGACAAGAACACCATATCCTTCAATGGCTGCATGACTCAGCTCTTTGCGGAACATTTCTTTGCTGGAGCAGAGATCATCCTATTAGCTGTCATGGCCTATGACCGCTATGTAGCCATCTGTAAGCCCTTGCATTACATGACCATCATGAGCCGACCTGTCTGTGCTTTCTTGGTAGGAATGGCTGGGATTTTAGGCTTTATTCATGGAGGGATCCAGGTTTTGTTCATGATCCAGTTACCATTCTGTGGCCCCAATATCATCGATCATTTTTTGTGTGATTTGATACCTCTCCTGGAACTAGCCTGTACAGACACTCACATGTTGGGGCCCCTGATTGCTGCCAACAGCGGGTCACTATGTCTGCTCATTTTTTCTATGCTGGTTGCTTCTTACATAGTCATCCTGCGCTCCCTAAAGACTAAAAGCTCTGAAGGGCGTCGCAAAGCCCTGTCTACCTGTAGTTCTCATGTCACTGTTGTCATCTTATTCTTTGTACCTTGTTCATTTCTGTATCTCAGACCCATGACCTCCTTCCCGGCTGACAAAGCTGTGGCTGTGTTTTACACCATAGTAACTCCCATGCTGAACCCTTTAATCTATACCCTCAGAAATGCAGAAGTGAAAAATGTCATGAAGAAACTCTGGGGGCAAATAACAAAAATTGGTGATAATGGAACTTGGGATTAGAGTATTTACATAAAATTATCTAGTGAAAATCTAGAGAGATTTATTCTCCTTCTTAGTTGATTAAACATTGAACAGTCAATTATCCTGTCTGGATCACTTTTCTTCAGATGTATATGTATTGTGGGCAGGAGCAACATACCCATTAAGGCAAAGTAGGCATGGTACCTGGAGCCCACAGTAATTCTAGGAGCCCTGGAAGTGGTTAATTTCTTTTAAAATAAGAGGAAAAAAATTTGAATGTAATCCAAATCCAACTTGCAGTATAGTCACCTTTATACCAATGCTATCACAAAATGTAATTTTAATATTTTTAATGGAAGAGAAGGACTCATGAGGACAAAATTGCAAAGGGGCCACAGAAGTCATAATGTTTCCCTGATTATGGGTATGAAACAGGGAAGCAGCAATATTCCTGAGCACTCTTTACACACCACACTACAGCCAAAATGAAGTTTTATTTCAAAAGAGTAAAACTATATATGCAAAAACATATAGAACTCCAGGGAGTCTTCAAGAAGTCCTTTCATCCAAATACACTTTTTCTTATCTTCCTAAACTTTAGACATTTATATATGCTCCTGCACCACAGCAATAAAAACTCTTTACTTCTCACAAGCCCAAGAAAAGAACACTTGTATGGAAAGATACTTTTTAAAAATTACATCACCTCCATTTCCTGTAGTATGCAATTGTCTACAGAAATATTAGAGGCAGAACTGCTGATGCAAAAGAGATAGAAGTGACCAAGTCCATAGAGTTAAGGCAGAAAATATCTGCATGTTAAAGATGTGTTTTAGACATGGACAAGGGCAGAGTTTGAATAGCTGGAAATGACCAGTGATGCAGGAACAAGTCTGTGTCACAAACTGAACAACAATGACCACACATATGGATTACAGAAAGGAATTCATAACAGGTACATAATGAAATGCTAGGAGAGATTCAGAAATAGTCAGATGCTTTGAAGTCAGAGATTAAGAGCTTTGGATCAAATAGGCTTGATTTCTCATCTTCTCTCTGGCATCAATTAACCTTGCAATGTAAGCATTTTGCTTCATCTCTTTACTGATGTTTTTTAATCTGTATGATGGAAATAGCATTGCATACTCTCTTAATTAAGTTGTGGGAATTAAATGATTTAGGTTGAAAAAATGAATGAGCTAAAAATCAGTGAAATTGCTCAGACATGGTTACAGCCTTCAGAGATGTCACCAGCACCGAAAGTAAGCCAGTTGCTGACGAGAAGAGCCCAAGAACACCATACAGTCACAGGAGGACCAAACATCTGTGCCAGCCTCATGTCTCATTAAAATAAATCATAAAAGGCATCTGGATATGAGTAGGGACAGCAGAGCAGAGTTACTATCTCGGCAAAGAATCTAATGGGACCTGTGAGCAGATCTCTGGACATTAAAAGCAAGCCCCCCACCAACTCCCTAGTCTGGGATAAAAATGCCCTTAAACATCTCTGCAGTAACAAATGGGGGAGCTGGCTGGAGCAACTGTGACATGTCTGAGCAGAACTCTTTTCAAAAGCTCTCACTCACATTGGATCCCCTTCTGCTGCTCTCAAGGGAGGAAAAGGGAGAGCCACTGCAGTGCCAGAGACCTATAGACCTATCTCTGTACAGACCTTGGGATTCCTGAGGAAGAGCTCAGAAACTTGTCTTCAGAGGGTGATTTCACAACTGGGATTGAATATCATGTGATGCTGACATATCTCAGGTTCTCAGTACTTGAGATCAGGTTAGGTCTCACTCTTTATGAAATCCTTTTAAAAATGTTTTGCCAAATAAACAAGCAAACAGACTCTTAAGGGAACAAAGTGGTGGTTGCCAGTGGTAATTGCAAGAGGTGGTTGTGGAGGAAAGGGTGAAATAAATGAGATTAAAAGGTCAAACTTTGTAATGAAATAAGTCAAGGGGTTAAAAAGTATAGTAGAAGGCATGTAATCAGTAACATTATAATATTATGGTGACAAATGGGTGACTACACTAATCTTGGTGAGTACTGAATAATGTACAGAACTGCCGAATCACTATGTTGTACACCTGAAACTATTGTGACATTGTATATTAAATACACTCCAATATAACCTCTAACATATGGATGTTTTGCTATAATTTCCTGAGTGGCCATCTTCTAAATGTGTACAAACAACAGTATGTCTGTAATATCAAACCTACCTTTTAAAGATCTAGTTGTAGTTTCAGGAAAGATGGGATGAAAAGGATAATGCAAAAATAACGATGATGATGCTCATGATGCTCATGATGACAGCGAATGTTTCTGGAGTACCTTCTGGAACAATATACTGACCTACCCACTCATTTATATGTTTTTGAGGTGGTAATTTCTGTCCTTATTTCTTTCATTAATTTAAGTTTCAAACTGTAGAACTTACCTCATTTTAAAATGTCCTTTACATACCACTAGAAGAGAAAAGTCAGAAAAAACAGGCCTCTAAAGCCATCCCGAGATGACTGCCCTCCACATCTGCTTTCCTTAAACACATTCATTCCACTTCCACATTTGGTATATTCAAAGAGGCAAATGAAAGATCTTCCACATCTGGAAGTAGGCAAGAAGATTTTTGCCAACCTCTCATCTTATCAGTCACATAAGCAACATATTTTATCCATTTGTGGCCACACAGAAGATGTATTATTCAACATTCTTTTTCCTGTATGATTCACTGGAAATGTTTCTCAAGTCATTGTGAAAATGACCACATGGTAAATATGGCCACAAAAACCCAAGTCAAACTATACCTGTAGTGGTCTAGCCATAAATGGAGTCATCAATGTGTAACCTCACTTCTTTTCTCCAAATTACCCAGTTGGGAGTTGTTTATTTTTTAAGATTTTATTTATTCATTTGACACAGAGAGACACAGAGAGAGAGAAAGAGAGCACAACCAGGAGGAGCAGCAAGTAGAGGTAAACGGAGAAGCAGGCTTCCTGCCGAGCCAGGAACTGGACATGGGGTTCAATCCCAGGATCCTGGGATCATGACCTGAGCCAAAGGCAGACACATAACAGACTGAGCCACCAGGCACCCCCAGTTGGGAGATTTTAGGTAGAGCTTGATAATCAGCAAGAGGACAAGTTCCCACCAGGATTTTTCTAGAGTCAGTCTTTCATCAGTGACATATGACACAGGTGGTAAGAGTTCTATCTCTTGTTCCAAAGTGGTCTCTTGAAAATAGCATGATTTTCCTCTGCTGTAGAATCATGATCCACTTATAAGGACTTCTACCTGTTTCTCTTTATTACCACTTTTGTCCCACAACCCCTTCTGAACATCAGATTTCCCAGCTCAAACTTCTGCTATTTTTTCACAGGGCTGATTATAAGAGGAGCTATGTTAACACATCTTTGGACACACACCCAGGCAGATATCCTAAAATCTGATAAGAAAAGAATCAAAGCACTGACCTTGACACTTGGTAATGGGGCTACATTTGCAGTCAAGATGACCTTATGATCCACCCTAAAATATCTTAGGAACACATATTTTCAAATTTAACTCCAAGGATCTTGTGTCTTGGGCATCAATATTACCTTTCCTCTGTACACATAAGTTTAAACAAATAATGATGATCTATGACAGGCAACACAAAGGAAACATGTTGCGAAATAGGAAGATATAAAATTGTGGAATTGCATCATTGCTCATCTCATGTTAGCCTACTAATCCTAAAAATACTTCTAGTGGACAAAGCAACTGCAAAGATTGTACAAGTTTGCATATTTGAAAGGACTCACAAGAAATCCAAAAGCAGGGGCGCCTGGGTGGCTCAGTGGGTTAAGCCTCTGCCTTCGGCTCAGGTCATGATCTCAGGGTCCTGGGATCGAGTCCCGCATCGGGCTCTCTGCTCTGCAGGGAGCCTGCTTCCCACTCCCCCTCTCTCTGCCTGCCTCTGTGCCTACTTGTGATCTCTGTCTGTCAAATAAATAAAATAAAAATATTTAAAAGAAATCCAAAAGCATAATCACATAATGCTTTTTTTTTTCTTAAGCGCATTGATACTGTGAACTAAGAAACTGAGTAGAGGCAAGCATTGAGGGTGGACGAGATGTCCAAACAACCTCTCTGCGGTCTTTGTTCACACAAACAACCTTCGTCTCCAGTTGAACCACCAAGAACAGCATGAGATTAAGTCTGGGCTTCAGGAAAGTTCAGGCACCAAGTTTGCAATGAGGTATTCATGTCCCTCTAGTCAAGTCAGTTACGCCAAGTAGAAGCCATCAGGCATTTAAATCATTTTAAGAAAATGATTCTTGGGGTCATCAGGAGAGTTTGGGACTTTAAAAAACACATCAAAAATTCCACTGGTCTTATCCTAGTCAAGGGTCAAAGCCCTGTATAACCAGAAGTAAGACTTTCCTGTTGAGTAGAAAAATAACACTTTCCTTTTTTTATTATTATTATTTTCAGTCAGCCAGCATAGAGTACATCATAAGTCTTTGTTGTAGTGTTCAATGCTTCACTAGTTGTGTAAAACTCTTTCTTACACAGTTCACCCTCTGCCCCTGGCTCAAGACTAAATCACACATGATCACTCCTTCTCATGTACATTTTGTACCACTTATAGAACAGGAAAAAAAACAGATCAAGTGCAAAGTGCTAATCTCATCTATCATCAAATAAGAAATGGGTTTTGCTTAAAGGAGGATCTCAGCTAACCAAATATTCCACCACAAACTTAATCACAAACAAGCACAAGCTGGATAACTTTATCTCCTCCCACTACTGAATTAAAATTTTATAAAAAGTATCAATACATTGATTTAGTTTAACAAATAATTGTTAATCAATTCTAGTTCACCCCCTAACCAACCATATTTCATTGCATGGACATCATGGGAGATGTTACTTCAATTTCCTAATACATTTGACATCAGTATCAGTAGTATAGAATTTGTTGGAATCAAATTAATACTATCAGTTAAACCAGGAATAAATCAAATAACAGTTACATTATTATGGATTGAATGGCTCCCTTTATAGCAATTACTTCTTGCTATTGAATTTTCACTTGACCCTTTATTTCATATAACCCTGGGTTTCACACACCTTCCAGTCTTCCGTGTCCCCTCTTGCAGACTTCATTGCCAGTCAATTGACTATTGCCCAAACCTAAGAAAAGCCATACTATAGCATTATAGTTATAATCCAGCTCTTCTGGGGTGCCTGGGTGGCTCAGTGGGTTAAGCCTCTGCCTTTAGCTCAGGTCATGATCTCAGGGTCCTGGGATCGAACCCCAAATTCGGCTCTCTGCTCAACAGGGAGCCTGCTTCCCCCTCTCTCTCTGCCTGCCTCTCTGCCTGCTTGTGATCTCTGTCTGTCAAATGAATAAAATAAAAAGTCCTAAAAAAAAATAATCCAGCTCTTCTGTTACCACAAGAAATATCACTCTTAACACACTGAGTGGATTTATCATTTCCTCTTCAATTAATCAGCCACTATGCAGCTACTTTCCAGACTGAGTGATGGCACTTCACACTGAAGCTACCATTTATACACCAAACCGCTTATTAGACATTTCCAAAACGTGTTCGTAGGGAAGGACCCATTCAACTGTGAGGGTAGTTAAGACCTCAGGAGGATCTAATGTGGGGCTCAAAGGCAAAGCAGACATTTGTTCATGTGTCCAATGGATTCCCTGTTTCACAAATTCTGTACTTACATTTATATTTAATTAGGAAAACTTCTGCTCATTTTCCTCCTTACTAGAATGATTATCTGATATAACCTAGGACTTGTGGGTATTTCCATCTCAAAATAATGTTATATCCTTCAGTAAAAATAAAAGGAGTTTCAAATAAAGTCCAATAACAAGCCAGCAATCATCTTGTAAACTGGATGCTCTCTTTGGCTTTTGAGATAACCTCCCAGTTCAAAAGCCCACTAAACCACCTCTAGGTGGCAAATCCCAGCATCCATTACAGAAGTCATTACTCAGTAAACAGAAATTTTTCTCATGACTCTCTTTTTAGGAACAGAGAAGCACGACCCAGAAAAAAAAACCATAGTTTTTCTCTTGTCCCATTGGCTAACATTATGTCACATTCCTATCCTTAAATTGGTCCCTGAAAAGAGGAGAGCATTATCATAATTGCTTTAGACTACTCTAAAGTGGAGTCACACTTTCCCCCAAACACCAGGGCACCTAATACCTGAAGAAATGCAGCTTCCTGAGAAACAAAGAAGCTGGGAAATGATCACTCTGTGGGTGACAGTGTCTGCCACACCTATTGTGCCTCCACTCACTGCTCTCCCTACATCTGCAATCTCTCTCTCTCTCTCTCTCTCTCTCT